>JACGWL010000015.1:1313672-1617771 GCA_034509725.1 Sesamum angolense
GGCGACCGGAGGGAAGGGGAGGGGGGTGGGATGGGGTGGGGGTGGGGAAGCCGATGGGTGGGGTGGGGTGGGGTGGGGTGGGGTTTGGGGGGGGGGGGGGGAGTTTTATTTTTTTTTAATAATAATTTTATTTTTATAAATTTATAAAAATTTAATTTGTATAAATTATTATAAATATAATATAATTTATCCATATGTGAATATAGTTTTCTAAAGCCACATAAAATTTAAAAGCCTCCAAAAAATATCAACTTAGCATGCCATGTCATTTTTTGATCAAAAAATTAAAATTTTCGCCACTAAAAAATTAAATTTCATCAATTTTAAAATTTAATAAATTTATAAAAAAATAAATTAATTATCGGACTAAAATTAATATTGAACATATTTAATGGACTAAAAAATAAAATTTAATATAAACAATTTTGTTGGTATATTTTAATAAATATTTTAGTTCTATATAAAAAAAATTCTATAGATTATTTTTCTATATAAAACTTTTTTTAAATAATTTTTATATATTATAGATATATTTTAATAGGCATAAATTGATCAAATTGACCAAGTGGGGCATTTTAGTCATTGCCCCTATAAAATTAAGCTATCTTTGACCAGGGGGCAGTGTGATTCATTCTTTGTAACACAGGGGGTGAAACTGATATTTAATTTTTCACAGGGGTTTTTTTATCTTTTTGAATAACACAGGGGGGCAAATTGAATTTAACTCTAAAACACACAATTTAGTGTGTTTTAACTTATTTTATTAATATAAAATATATTAAAATTAATAAAAATAGGCATAATTACACTTGCACCCTGTGATCTATGGTTTATTTACACAAAACACGTGTCTTTTATATAATTATAGACACCATCTTTAATAGTAAAAAAGTAGGGATAGTCTGTAGAATGATTTTGACATTTTTAAGTGGTATATGAAAGTTTTGTAAAAACAAGTGTAATTTATGTAAATGATGTTGATGTTTCTGGTAAGTGCACGTATAATCTTTATGCTATACTAGTAATTTGTACACACTCTATGTGTGTGTGTGATTAATTTAAAATTTAAATAATATAATTATTATTTTTAAAAATATATTTTTTATTTAAATAAATAAAAAAATAATAAAGATTGTGAGAAGTTATTGAAAAAATAATAGAAAAATAATAAAGATTATGGGAAGTTATTGAAAAATAGTGGGAGACGAGAGAGAGAGAGAGTTGGAGGTTGAGAAAAGGAAAAAAAAACTATAAATAATTATCAATCTTATTAAATTGAAAATGCTATATTGAATAATAAATATATATAAATTGAAATAAAAATATCATGAAATTTTAAATAAACATTATCAATCTTATTAAATTGAAAATGCTTTTGAAAAATTTAGAATGAGTGATTTCTAACTAATTAATTTTATTTCAATATTAATCGTAGAAAATTATTTTGAGAATATATTTTCACGTACTTTTAATACAAATAAGTGTAACTTCTAATTAAATATATAATAGTGAGAATCTTTTGAGTATTTATTTCAATTATGAGAAGATATTCGTACTTTTTTGGGATATTCTTCTCCATAATAAATAATTAGTTATAAGAACAAAATGGTATCAAAGAAAAAAAATTATTTGGTATTACTAATTTCTGTAAACTATTGATGGAATGAATAATATATTCTAAAAGATAATTAGGTAAATAATATTTTAAAATGATTAGTTTTCTACGAATAATTTTAATTATTGTTTCTTAAAAAAAAAAAAAAAAGTGATTACCTGGTACTGTCAAATTTAATATTAACTGCGTGTGAGGAAGGTGTAAATTATAAGTCTTGTTGAAAGTTTTAAAATGAGTAACTTAAGACTAATTGATTTTAGGTAAAATTACATTTTTGGTTCTATAACTTTAGGTTATTAGCACTTTTAGTCCTGTAACTTACTCTATTCAACATTTAGTCCTTTTTTGACGAATTTAGTCCTGAGTACCTCAAATTTGATTCTTTTTTTGGCAAATTTAGTCCTGTACATTGACAAATTTGGTCCTAGCGACTCATAGTTACAGGACAAAAAATGAGATATATTATAATATGAACGGGATCAAAATTGTCAACACGAGACTAAATTTGTCAGAAAATGACCAAATGTAAGATGCTCAGGACTAAATTCGTCAAAAAAGGACTAAATATGTAAATGATAAGTTACAGGACTAAAAGTGCTAACAACCTAAAGTTACAGGACTAAAAATATAATTTTGCCTTGATTTTATTATAATATTAATCTTAATGTTAGATTTTTCTTTTGCTATTTTTTTCATAATATAGTGGAGTGCTAAACAAATTGCTAATAAGTGCAATTTAGATTTGAATTATAATGACAATATATGTTATATAAAAGAAAAATAGTATCAATTAGATCAAAGTAAATAAAATATTATGAGAACATACTAAAAAATATGAAATACGAATCTGTAATTTGAATTAACTTATGAACTTCTGGGATTTATTTTTATTTTTAAATTATACTATCTTACACATATATAAATTCAAGTTTTTTACCAGAAAAGCTTAAGATAATGTTTAATTATTGATGTAGATATGCGTCCCACATCGGTTGCAGACTAGGAGCTTGAGTGGCTTATAAGCCCCAAGACCTCCTCTCCCTAGCGAGGCGCCTTTTCAGGATAAACCCGTGAGGATCATACGGAGCCAAAGCGGACAATACCTCGCGCAACGGGGCACCGATCAAGTCGCATGTTGCATCAATGGCGCCGTCTGTGGGAACGAGGCCATGTGCCTCTACCCAAGCCCCTTATCTGGGGGGCTATGATGTAGATATGCGTCCCACATCGGTTACAGACGAGGAGCTTGAGTGGCTTATAAGCCCCAAGACCTCCTCTCCCTAGCGAGGCACCTTTTCAGGACAAACCCGTGAGGCTCATACGGAGCCAAAGTAGACAATACCTCTCGCAACGGGGCACCGATCAAGTCGCATGTCGCATCTGTAATTTGAATTAACTTATGAACTTCTGGGATTTATTTTTATTTTTTAAATTATACTATCTTACACATATATAAATTCAAGTTTTTTTTTCTAGAAAAGCTTAATCTAATGTTTAATTATAACATTTAATATTATATAATTGTTATTTAAAAAGTTAAAAAGTAAATAAACTCTAAAGGGGAAGAAACCCAATTTATTGGTTTTTTCATATGGAGGTGATCGTAATTCAGTTCAAGTAAATTGGTTATTTCTTTAATTTAAAGTGCATTTAATTTAATTTAATTTATCAATCTTATATTAGAGAATTACGAATATTAATTAAATATACTACGTAAACCTACTTTAACGAAAGTCGAATGCAAATTCATTTCATTATTCATTAGAAATTAATAAATTATATCCAAGTACCAATTTTTCCTAGATTATTATCCTTTTGTTGTTAGTTTATTATTTTTTAATATACTTACCATTAAAAAATGACAATCGACAAAAATAGCAACGAAATGGATGAGTAAATGTTCTAAAAGAAATTTATGATCGAAAAAATAGAAGCAGAAATTATAAATTCTATAAAGTACTTAAAAATATTTGTAATAAGCATGTCAAGGCCAAACTCAAAATGAATTATTTTTTTAATAATTGTTTTAGTTGATTTATGTATTATTTTTTAAAATAAGTTGCATAGAGACTAAATAATTATAGAAAAAAACATGAAAAGTGTATAAAAGTTACTTTTATTTATTTTTGCATGATATAACAAAGGGAAAACAATAATAAATTTGATTGCAATAATTGAAGTTAGACGTTGAAAAATAGCATTGACAATATTACAATAAATAACTAGTTTTAATAAATACAATAGTTTCCGTTGAAATATATTTACTATAATTATTGTGCCATGGATACAAATATATTATTTTGATACTAAAACTTTATTCAATTTAAACTAATAATTAGTATATCAATAAAATTTTAAACTATTTACAAATAAAAAAGGTAACAATAAAAGAATAGCAATAGAGAAAATATAATGATGTATGATTAATATTGCTAAATTAATGTAAAGCTCTATAAATTAGGAAACAAACATTGATAACAATTAAAAGTAAGGTTTTAGAAATAACTGTATATTAACGTATTAGTCATAAATTAAATTTTAATTAATTTCATAGTTATATTTTCATATCAAGTAAGTTGCGTATTTGGGAATCAACTTAGTAATAATAACACAATAAATAGAAAATGAATTAATTATGTTGAAGATAGGAAAAATATTGCTAATAAATAAACAAAAGAGCAATGTACTTTTCTTAAGAATAAATTTACTAAAAGATTAACGAAAGTAAATTAAATATTAAGAATAAAAATATTTGCAAATAAAACCACTAACTTCTATTAAGTTGAAATCGCATATGAAAGTCTAAATCTTATATAATCCTACATATACATTGATATGTATGACTCAAGAGATTTGGACCTAATATATATTTTAAGAAGGCCCACAAACGTAGGGAGGGAGAGGTCCAAGACTCCCCCTACTGACCCAGCAACGTGAATGAAGAAGAAGGCACCCAATCGTCCTCTGGCCTAATCCAAGAGCACGACCCAGTAGATGTCAGCCCATTACAGACAATCCACGCAAGACGTCCACACAAGCCGGCACCTCGGATTATCCATCCTGCCTGGAAGACACAATTAGGGAAGTCCCCTCAGCTACCCAGACTCCTATGAGAAGGACTCCTAATACATAAAAAAAGGTCCTAAGAGCCATTGAGGATAAGGACTCATTTCCCCAGTGGAAACTCGCATTACAAGCATACCTGTAGAGGATAAGGTTAGGTGGAAGTCTATCTCAACCCCCCTCAGCCGTTCACCTCGAAATTCGGAGATTATGCAGACCCCCACCCGAGGGGGGCACCTCCTTTATATATACATGTTTGGTCCTACGCAGGGGGACGTTCTCCTCTCTTTCGAATTCTTTGCTCTCAGAATCACTATTTTGCACTCTGTTGACACTCTGAATACGATTTATATCAAGGATTTAACTATCCTATCACAATCCTTTACCTCAATTCAATTTCTTTCAATTATTTTCTTTTTAAATCAATACTAACTTGAACGCTGGAGTGCTAATCCGTTGTTTTGCAGGTTCCACTTCCTAAACTATTCTTTTCGTGGCCTAGACCCGAATCGCAAGTCCAAACTCATTGAACTCGTGCTACTTTCACACGCATCATACATGAAAAATTAAATTATTAAAAAATAAGATACTGTAGAATAAGAAATAGATAATAATAATTAAACTTTATTGTATCTAATTTTCCTTTTATGTGAACATTTTAAAAATAGAGCGAAACATAACATACCTTCCTGCAAGCATAGAAGAATTCCACTAGAAAAGAGATAATAGCCATTGACGCCACCAAGTGGCCTAAAAGGGTTCTGAACCAAACGCGCCCGCAAAAGAGGGTGGTGTGCTGCTTTTGCAAATATAGAAGAACTCCACTAGAAAAAAGAGATAATAGCTATTGACGCCACCAAATGGCCTAAAAGGGTTCTGAACCAAACGCGCCTGCAAGAGAGCGTGATGGGCTACTTTTGGACAACAATGATAAAGTAGGAAAAGCGAGCTGAAAAGAAGATATGTCCATGTCCACCATCATCATTTCAGACGGGCACTTTGCTCTTTCAAACGAGCCCATTATCCCTTAATACACTCTGCTTACAGCCCATCTCTCTCTCTTGCCAACTCACTCTCCCTCTCCCACACACACCCTTTTCATGCATTTGCAATTAATGCACCATCCTCCACCCCAACAACAATCTTTCTGCTCCACTGCTTTCTTTTTCTTCCCCAAACATACTTCTGATAATAATTTAAAGAAATACAGTTGGTTGTTCACATTTCTTGTTATATGTATGTAAAATTCGGAGGCCGAAGCTTGAATCTGCCCATCAAGAACAAGGTAACTTCACATGTTTCTCTCTGTGTGTTTGCTCTCCTTTCTTTTTCCTTGGCTTCAAAAGATTTTATCTTTTTCTTGGATTTGCAGACTTCTCATACTTCCCACTTGTTTCTTTTCTTCTCCATTGTAAAGGGGCTTTGAGATTTTTCTTTCCTTTCTCATTGTACTCTTGTTTTGCAAGAGGCAGAAGTACGATACAGCGATTCTGGGCTTGGGAATTTCCATGTTTTTCTCACTGTTCCTTGATGTAGTATAGCTGATCTGCTTTGCTTTGGCTCTCGGGTTCCAGAATTTAGTGGGATTCTGTGTTGACGAATTTCTCCATTTTTTGTAAAACTCCACTTTTGCTTTTTCCTTTACTATTTTCTCCATTTCCTGAGTCAAGTGAACAAAAATTCCAACTTTGAACAAAACCATCTTTCTTGTTTGCCTTCTTTCCCTTTTCCTTTATTTTTGGGTTACTTGCAGTCAGGTAAAGATACTGTATATGCTTGCATCTATTTTGATAACACTGTGATGCCAAGATTCTTAGGGATCAAAAGATAGATCTTGTGCAGTTTTTTTGCTTTTTGTATGACATGCATTTCTCTTTTCTTGAGATCTATCCCTACCAAAGAATCCCCAAGTTTATCTGCTTACTCATAAGGCATTACTCTTTTTGTCAAGTGAAATTAGTTTCTTGATTTAACCCCTGTGTAGAGCTGTCTTTGCTACCTCATAGAAATTGTATCAAATATTGAAATATTTTAATAGTTTAGATTACTTAAAGGTTTATCTTGTTTTATGCTTGTGTTTTGGTGGGAAGTGTGATTGTGCATTTCCAAGAGTACCCTGTGCTTCTGTCTTCATTAATTTCAATTTTATATTGGAAGGTTGTGGGAATGGTAGCATGAAATCTCTCAACAAAGTTAAATTATGAGAGATTCCCATCAAAGGACAAACAGTTAAGACAGCTTTGTGATAGTTTTATATTCCAATTCACATGCTAAATCAATAAAACTCTGTTTTGTTTGATCTTGGAGTTTACTTTCGTTCAGATGTTAATCTTTTATATTGAAATGCTAAATAAAGAAACTCCATTGATTAATGTCTTCTCTACTCTTTTTAGCTGGCTTCGTTATCGGTTCACGTCTTCGTCAGCGAATTTGACATTTGACTGAGAGAAAGGGAACCTAGTTTTTACATTTAGTCTTAAAGTGCCCTGCTTTGCGGTGTTAAACTTTCAACTATCTTTTGCTTGGTCACATACTATCTGATCTGTGATTGTCTTTGAGATTTGTTTATACCGAGAAGAAGAAGCTTGTTTTTTATTTAATCCAGATGGTCTTTTTCTGGGTCTGAGAAAATGGGGGGTTGTGTCTCGGTTAGTAGTCGGAGTACTTGCAGTAGCAGGAGTAATGGAGAGAGAATATCTCCGTCATGTTTATGGATAGATATGTTCCGGCGCAAGAGAAGTAGGAGAACATTTTCTGACCATGTCACTACTTTGCAACATCTATCCTCGATTCCGAGTCGGATATTCACCAATGGAAGGAGCAGCAGTTCTTGCATATTTACTCAGCAGGGCCGTAAAGGGATAAATCAGGATGCGATGATTGTGTGGGAAGTAAGTCCTGTTATTTCTCTTGAGATCGTCTTTTGTCTGTTCAGAGGATAACATTCTTGTCTTGTGTTTATGCAGGATTTTATGGCAGAAGATGTTACGTTCTGTGGTGTCTTTGATGGCCATGGTCCCCATGGACATCTAGTTGCCCGCAAAGTTCGGGATACACTGCCATTAAAGTTATCCTCTTTCTTGAACTCCTTTGGATCGAAGCAAAATGGATCTGGCGCTAATTGCTGTCATGGAAATATGAAATCGGATGTGGCAGATCCTGTAAAGGATACCTCTACAGAGGATAGAGTGGAGTTGTTGTGGAGAGAAGCTTTTCTAAAATCATACAAGGCCATGGACAAAGAATTGAGGTCTCATCCTAATTTGGATTGCTTCTGCAGTGGGAGCACTGCTGTGACCGTGGTAAAACAGGTACAGTTAGAACTTAGAATTACTGTCCATATTAGCTTGATATTTGGTCTCCTATTATATATCTGCTAAGCTTGCTTCCAATTATTGAAGGGTTCAAATCTTTTCATGGGCAACATTGGTGATTCAAGAGCAATATTGGGATCTAAAGATAGCAACGATTCAATGGTGGCAATCCAACTGACAGTTGATTTAAAGCCTGATCTTCCCAGTATGTTCAAATATGATGGAGCTTGTGATAAAACATTCTTCTTGCTGTGTTTTCTTTTCCCCTGTTTCTTTACTTTTAACTTATTACTTACTTTTTGAGAACTTGAGCCTTTTACACCGATCTTGGTGTATGCTGTACTAATTAGGTGCATTTTATTCTCAACAGGGGAGGCAGAAAGGATAAAACGGTGTAAGGGTCGAGTATTTGCTTTACAAGACGAGCCGGAAGTGCAAAGAGTTTGGCTGCCATTTGATGATGCCCCTGGATTAGCAATGGCTCGAGCATTTGGGGATTTTTGTTTGAAGGAATATGGAGTGATCTCCATTCCTGAGTTCTCTCATCGGGTTCTCAGTGACCGAGATAAATTCGTTGTTCTTGCTTCAGACGGGGTATGTCTTCCAGCTCTTAACCTCTGTATCTTCATGTCGTTTGTCTTCTCTTAGCTCTTATTTCATATTATCATATCATATCATATAAAAGTAATTATTGGGTTATGAGATTCTGAATGCTGAATGCTGTTTTTTTTCTTTTTTTAGTTTCATCTTTAAGTTCTACAAATAAGAGCTGCTAAGTTAGAGTAGATGCTTTTTAGCATGCACTACACTGTCCATCCATTTTCTTTCTTGATCAACCAAGCAATAAAAGGAATATCTTTAGACCCCATAGAGCTTATCATTTGCTTACCGGATCTCAGAAATGCCTGCGGATTGACATGCATAAAACAAGTTTTTTTTACCACATATTGCTCTAGGAGTCATGTTTTTAGCAGGGAATGATGCCAGAATTGAACATTTTGTCAGGAAGATAGAAATATATTGTTAGTTTGCCCAAAGTTTAGAGGTAGTTTTAAGCTTCATCTACCAAGGAAATAATCGCGTTAAGGTACGTAAAAAGGCAATTCTTTGTTCTATTAAATTATGGATTAAACATTGCAATTTTAATCAGATTAGAATGCATTGATTGCAAGTAGTTGTGAGGTACTATAAATATAACAAAGAAACAGGTTCTGCATTACTTGGAATTGAGCAACTACCGAAATTGCAAATTAAGAGGTCAGCCAAAGTACCGGACTACAGGTATCTATAGCTTCCTTAAAAACTTAGGAAAGAGAAGCCCAAATTTAAGTTTGGTCAACGTTAGAAACGAAACAAGAAGCAAAATGTTAACACTAAACTCAAAAGTCCAAAATATAGCTGTTTATTACATGGCGTGGTTTGTGTAGAAAGAAACTAAACCATACCCGGATACACATTTATTTTGTTGTAAGTCGAGCGTGCTGGTCTCAACAAATGCAAACTTTTCTTTACCAAATTAATGAAGTCTCGTATGCCCACAAAAGCAAACACACCCAAAGAAGAGATTTCTGTTACAGGGCAAAAGTTGATCGATAGAAGCCCCTTTTGTGTGATTCCAACACTTCTATTATGGCCAATACCTCTGACCTTCAACACCAATGAGATTGATCAGAGGAAGCCAAGTCTTCATTTGGGTAAAGGGAATGTGAAATTTTCTATGGGCCTGTCTGTACCTTAGCTCCGAAAGAGGTTACACAAATTCCACCTTTTCCACGTCCAAAGTTGAGACTTTATCCTAGGATCACTTATGAGGTTTTAGTAAAGCATAAATTCTTACAGATTTTTATGATCTTTAAAACACATCAAATGCCCTCGTCCATATTGATCCCTTGATGGTTAGGGTAGAAAATGTGTGATGTTTCATGATAATAGTAGCATATGGCAAGGATCCACATTCTTTTACGCAAGCACTTCTAACTTATCCACTAGGCTGCATTTGGATGGGCAGATTTGTATTTGAGGAAAAGATCTCAAATGACTCCATTTAAGATTTTGAAATCCATCAATACTCCACAAAATATAGTTCAAAATGAAGTTGAATTTGAAATATTTTCCAATATGAATTTATCCAAATCCAAGTGATTTGTTATTAGTGTTCTGAATTTTTTTTATTTAAATTTTACACTCACACGCACACACACAAGGTTTGAGCACGATACCTTCAACAGGGAAGTCTTGTGTCCAAACCATTAGGTTGTACCCTTGTGGACCAGTTCTATGAAATCTTACTTTCAAACCTATCAACACAAACACAATGTTAGTTCTTTTAAGCTGGCTCCTCATTTTGGATGATTTGATTTGGAATCTTATGTTCTGTTCTTTGCTCACTGTTATGTGTTTCTTCCATAGCAATCTGGTTTAGTTTCTGAGAAAAGGAAAACTGGCAAGTTTTGTCCTTGGTTCCTAGTCCAAACTATGAGAAACTACGCTCTAGTTATGCGATAAAAGTTTTGAGTCTGTAGTCCATTTTCCAATGTGTTTGGAAGATGAAACATCTATCTGACAACCTGCGGCCTGAGGAGAAGAGTAAAAGAATATTGAGTGAAAACAATGCATAAGAATGTGCAGAAAGAGAAATTACACTACACCTCGTACAGTTATGTTAAACAAAATAGGAAATCTAGCAGGTATATATAACATAAAAACGACTGTAGCTGCAGGTGGTTTGTCAATGTAAACTTTTACAATTGAGACTGTTTATAATATATTCGAAACCTCACTGGGTATTTATGTATCTATCCCAATAATTAAACATCTTTACGGATTCTCCATTCTGGCGAATGCATAACGCAGGTTTGGGACGTGTTAAGCAATGAAGAGGTGGTCGAGATAGTGTCGTCGGCTCCAACAAGGTCGTCAGCTGCTAGGATCCTGGTTGAGTCTGCTGCTCGTGAATGGAAAGCCAAGTACCCCACATCAAAGATGGATGACTGCGCAGTCGTTTGCTTATTCTTGGACGGGAAGATGGACTCCGAGTCTGATTATGAGGAACAAGGCTTCTCTTCCGCGACCCTCCAGAGCAACCATTCTGGCAATGTTGTGGAATCAGATGATGGCCAGAATTCTGAGCCCTGTCTACAGAGGAACTTTACCGTCAGATCGTCCGAGGAAAACGATCAGTACCGTAGGGTACCAATTGATGCTGATGCGGAAGACGGAGAAACTGGTGGGACTGAAGATCAGAACTGGTCAGGCTTGGAAGGTGTGACAAGAGTGAACTCTTTGGTTCAGCTTCCCAGATTCTCTGAAGAAAGGCCGAGGCCTTGATTGTCTTCGTTGTAATATTACTTCGTTATTTGTATCAGGAATCCAAGAAAATTGAAGTCTTTTCTGAATTTGATCCATTCTTGTTTGTGATTCTTGTTCCTATTGCATTTGCGAATTGCTCAGTTAATTCCATTACTTTGTGCAGTAGATTTTTGCCATTCAGTGATTCACATGGAATCATCTATACTAATATAAAAAGAAAGGTTCCTTTTATACTCGTAAACCGTGTTGATGATACTGCTGCACTAATTATCTTTTAAGTAAAAAGCGTCCTTCATGATAGAATAATTAATTTTTTTTTTTTTTTAAAATTTATTTTATTGATTATTTTTTATTTTTTTCTTCTTATTAATGCAATGTATTGGTTTAAGTATTTTATTTTTATTTATGATATATTTTAAAATGTGAAATATTAATTATTATGTGTACGACGTGCTATAATAATTAATATAATTAAAAGAAAATTACAAACAACCGCCCTTTAAAATTTAAGTACAACTTTTGTTGCTCTAACATTATTACAACATTAAGTACTTCTCTTTACTACCTATCTATCTTAGGTTTTAGAGGTTATCACCGTCTTCGTGCACTTTGATGATGGTTGTTTTGTGGGTCTGATATATGAGAGAATTGTGGCGTCCATTGCTCGTTGGACATAGCATTTTCTAAAGGATTAAATACAATTATCATCTCTAGCGTTTTCATTCTATATTAATTATTCCACTAAAGTATTAAAATATTCAAAATCCCCCTGACTTTTACTTTTTAAATTTGAAAAATCTATTTTACCCTTACACAAAATTACTTTTTAAGGTCTTTTTATTTTTTGTAATCCTAAAAATACGTGGAGCTCATTTCATTTTAATTTCATTTACTTGTAAAACCAACTAAAAAATAAATTTAAACATGTATATATATTTATATATTTACTTTAAACAAATATAAAATTAATAAAACCAAGAGTGTTGATGAACTAATAAAAAGAATATAGAATTAATATATATTTATACATATGATAATTATTCAATGTGGTAATTTTATGCATATATAAATTTATTTTTAACTTGGTTTGACAAACAAATAAAACTAAAATCAAATGGGGTGGATGAAACTTTTTTAAAAATTATAAAAAAATTATCCATTTAGTCCCTAAAAAATTAAAAAAATTAAAAAATAAATAAAATTATAATATTTAATCACAAGGGTATTTTGGTTAGTTCACCACAAAAATAGATGAAAACCTAACGGATTTGGTTAATTATTAGACAAACGGACAAACGTTAAAATTAGGGGGGTATTGGTAATTTTTCAAACAATGAGGGGTCTTCGTAATTATGCCAAAACTCAGAGGATGTCGTTGTAATTTATCCTATTTTTAAATCTTATAAACTTTTTTTTGAGAAAAATTATTACAATAAATATTTTATAAAATATTTTAAAAATTTATAAATAAACCGAAACACCGTCCAACTCGACTCACCTATATCACATTGCAATTTCACCAGAAATTCAGGTATTACTGGTGGAAGAACAGAGACTCCAACAGAAATACTTAATGAACAGCCTAAAAATGGAAAGTTGGTTCATTTCATTTATTTGGACAGCATAATTGCAGCTTTGTTTATAGGTTACATTACAACAATTTTTTCTAAAATTTAGTGTAATTATAAATATCTTTCATTGATTTTAATACAACTAGTCCAATTTGTTAGGTTTTATTAATTTTTCGCCCATTTTTTGTGTGAACTGAAATTTGCCCTTGCGGACTATAAATTTAATTTTATTTTTTAAAAAAAAATTTATTGACTAATTGAATTTTTTTGATATTTTTTTCAAGTTTTTTCCATCAAATATGCAACAAAACAAAGTTGACAATTTCAAGCCTCCACCCAAGAATTACATAATTTTATCAAATATTGGGAGTATTAATAATTTTTTAAATAATGAAGAATATTTATAATTTTATCAAATCTTAAAGAAACTTGTTGTAAATTACTCTTATATATAAATGATGTGAGGATATTTTATACAACCTATGAGAGACCTTCATGCCCAAAAATAAGACCTTACGAAAGATAAGAATTAACGGAAGCATACAGAGGTACCTTAAAACCGGAACAGACCTTGCGAGCTTGTAACACAAGGGGTATGCGAAGGTCTCCAAATACCTCTGAGCACAGGAGACATAAATGTCAGCAAAGTACTCCTAGTGTTGCGACCTCTTTTTCAGACTGCACAGTCTGGTCCCCTAGACCACTTCCTCTCCTTATGAGCTGGGTATGTGCGGGCCATTGCTATTTGTTGGATCAAGACTATATCTAAAGATGCGCATGAAATTGTATAGCCTACCAATACATAAATATGGCTCTCCACCTTCTCATGCAGTTTCTGTCACTCTATCACTCATATACTCTCTATACATCATCTAGGATTCCTACTGACTTGATTTCTGGAGTGCCATCGTCGGAATTCCTCCCGGTGTGGTTGTAACGTGTTTCTTTCTTGCAAACTCCATTCGGTTCCTTAGAGCATATTGTACATCCGTTCCAGAGGCCTTCGGATCCCCTTCCACTTCTCACTATATACCTCGGATATTTTTAGGATACAATATTTAGCGCCATCTGTAGGAACCATAGTTCTATTCGATCGTGGACATCCCCCTTGAATCCCAGTCAGGGACAAGGAGAACAAGTGGCGGCAGGGCCGTCTGGTACCCAAACCGTAAATCTTCAGGACGCTAATGAAATGATCACGATATCAAGAAATTATCTGAGGCAAACATTTGATGCATGGACAATGGAGAGAGGCATGGTGCCACTGCCCTCCACCCCCGACATCGCTACCGAAGATAGAGCATCGTGAAGCTTCAGTGGACCATATGTTCTAGAACCTGCTCCCCACCCTAGGGTGAGGAGAAGATTTTTCCCGAGAAGAAATGAGGAAGAACTTCTTTTGCCTCCCCTCCACTGGAAAGAGCACATGAACGGGCTCGGAGAGCCCGCATCAGAAGAGGTTAACAGTAGGAGAAATACTGTTGAAGAAGAATCGACGCGGATAGATGAAGAAATCCGTGAAATCAACCAGCAGGTAGATTAACTTAGTAGAAGATTAGAAGATTTGGGACTACTAGTAATGTTGGGTCGAGAAATCCAATTGAAATGGAAAATGTTGTTGTGAGAAGGGGATCCCCGTTCATACCTAAAATCTTGGAGAAACTTTGGGACCTAACGTGAAGATCTCAAAGTTACCAAAGTATCACGGGATACAAACCCCAAAGAACACTTGACAGCCTACTATAACATCTTACAATTGTATGGATTGTTAGACGCTCTTTGTTGTCAGATATTTGTGATCACACTTTACAGGAGAGCACAGGAGTGGTTCAGTTCCTTGGTTTCAGCTATGTGCTATTTTATGATCAGCTAGGCAGTAAGTTTTTGCATCATTTCTCCAGCAAACAGAAAGCTAAGAGGTCAGCTACCTATTTGTTTACATGATTGCTGAAAAATACATTTTTGGAAGAAGAGATGAACACTCTCAAGTAGAATGAATGAAAGGTCCAAGTAACAAAAGACGAGAACCAAAAGAAAGGAAAAGCAAAAATGAAGTCTGAGTCTAGAAAAGACCCAAACAGTTGAAACAAACATTAAAGAACAAATCTGTCCCTCTCTTGCAGCATACCAAGCTCAGTTGGCTATTGGATATAACATAATGAGAGTGGATACGTAAATTGCTGTCCCAAAAACAAAAAAAAAAAAAAGGTAAATTATATTAACCTTTCTTGATATTTGGTATAATTACGAATATTTCTTTGTTGTTTGAAAAATTACAAATACCCCCCTGATTTTAACGGCCGTCTAACAATTAGCCCAATCTATTCATTTTTTATGGTGAACTGACCAAAATACCCCTGTGAAATAAAATTATAATTTTTTTTATTTTTTATAAAAATATTTTTTTCACGGACTAAGTGGATAATTTTTTTTTATAATTTTTATAAAATTTTCATCTATCCCATTCAATATTTTTATAAGATTTTTTAATTTTTAAAAAAAAAAACAAAAAAATACAGTAAAGGCAAAATTGATATTTTTATACGTCCATTCAAAAATTAAATAATTTCATCAAATATCAAGGGGTATTTGTAATTTTTTAAATAACAAAAAGGTATTTATAATTACGACACATCTAAGGGCAAATGGTTGTAATTTACCAAAAAAAAAAAAAAAAACCAAAAAGAAAATTGTGCCCTAGTGACTTTTTGGATTGGGCAATAGAAGCAGTTGAGTGAAAAAAACGAGTGTTAATTGGTGTGATGGGGTCCGAGCTTAAAAAAAGTATGGGTCTAATTACAGTTTTCGTTGAATAATTCTATCACCCAAGTCAAGTGGGTTGAGTTACCAATTATTGGAGCCCAATCAGACAATGATTTAAAATGTCTATTTTGTCCAAAATTTAGCATGGCAAATTATCCGCCTGTCCTCAACTGCTTACCCATGTACATTAATGAGCTAAAGCCAAATAGGGTTAAATGTAAATTACCCCGTGTTATACGAAATCAGTAAAATACTCAATTATGAAAAATAAAATAGTAAATTATCCTTTGTGTTATGAAAATGAAGCAAGAAAAAAAAAAAAAAAACCCACTCATGCGGTTGAGTGTGTTAACGCGATTTTCTATATTTTTGAAATATACAACTTTTTATAAAATGATATTTGCATTATTTAAAATCATTGGATTTGATTTGAATCTAAAGTTGAAATTTGATTGACAGATCATAGGTCTGATTTTTATTTAATTCTAATCAACAATATAGATTTAATTGTACATTTAAATAATATATATTTTATATAAAATTTAATTAAAAATAAGTATGTAATTATATTTATATATAAAATAAATTTTATATATATATATATATATATATATATATAGAGAGAGAGAGAGAGAGAGGGTTGGAGCGAGGGCAACTAGCGTTGGAGGGGGAGGGCGGCTACTGGAAGGGCTGAAGGAGGGTAATTGGGGGTGGCGATGTGGAAGGGTGATAGATGCGGGCCGACGACGAGGTAAGGGCTGGGGGTTGCGGGGCGATGGGGAAAGGCTTGAGGGGAGGCGACGGGGAAGGGCTGGGGAGCGGGGACGATCACTGGGGATAGGCTGGGGGAGGGGGATGCAGTGAGGGGAAGGAGGTACGTGGCGACAGCGGTGGGTCAAGGGAAGGGATAGGGAAGAAAGGGCGGAAGGTTGGGGCCGGCAACAGGGAGGGTGGATGGGGGTGGGGTGGGGCGATGGTGAAGAAAGGGGGGGGGGGGGGGTTGGTGGTTTTTTATTTATTTTATCTTTTTAAATAAAAATATATATTATTATAAATATTATGTATAATAATATTAGTATATTTTATTCATGCGTCCGGAAATGCACAAATCCGTTGAATTGATCCAAATAGCTTGGGACGCGAAATGATCCAAGTCCGACAGAGGGGACCTACAAGAAATATGTTAGCACTCCGACGCCTTAGTTAGTGATCTGTTAAAGAATAAAATAGATAAATGCGTGAAAAGGGATGTAAAGGGCAGATGATTGCTATTAGGATGCTAGAATTAAATATGAGATAAAATTAAGGACCAAAGTCTAAAAAACCTGGTGATTTGAGAAGGGGACCTCATATTTATAGCGAAGAGTCCTATGTCCGAAGAAACGTAGCTGGGGCCTCCGAAATCGTCGGGGGTGGTTGGACGGATAAGAGTCCGGGCCTGGATTCGGGGGGTTTGTTAGGCGGAGTGGAAGTCTGAGTTGACTAGGAGTCCGATTGGCCTAGGACTCTTGTGTTGAGACAACTTTGCCCTAATCCGATTGGTCTGGCCGTGCGACATCCAGGCTGGTCGTGTGACATCTGGGCAGGTTGCGTTCCCGCGCTAGCTGCGTTGCTTGGCTTAATCCATTTATACTTGTTGGGCTAGGTGTTCGTTTGGGCCGTCATATTTTATTTGGACCGTTTTGGTTATACACATATGAATTATATTTAAATATAAAATTATATTTATTTCTTAAAAATCAATCAAAAATCGCACTTAAACCGCGTGTAGTATACTTTCAGAGTCATGGAAAAATTGCTTTATTCTTAAAATACAGAGGATAACTTGATATTTGTTTTTCATATTACAAGGAGGTATCATGTATTTTTTCCAAGTCAAATATGTATAAGGTCATTTCACATTTATATATTGTTACATAACAAAATATACACATATTTTTTATACAAACAACATTCAGTGTAAGTAAACTGACTATAGTTAATTCTAAGTTCTTTTAGATCATGTATATATTTATGTTTGAACATAAAAAAAAACTTATCATCAACCGACCAGACGATCATTCTGTAAAAATGTCTAAGCTACAATCTGGAATGACAGCATTTTCATTAACATTCCTCCCAACACAATCAAAATATAAGTTCAGAAAAGATTGCAACAGACATTTAGGGCCCATTTACTTGGGCTGATTATTGATGATATCCCTTTTAATCTGAACTTATTTTGTGTTTACTTTCTTTTTGTGAAGCCCGGTATAAATACAAATGGCTCGGTACAATTCTTGATTGTTGCTTGATTGTCATCCTAGCCCATATGGTGGAATTAATTTATCAGGAAGGCCCACAACTGGGTATTAATTTTTTATGCCCAACGTTTAGTGGGTTTTTTTCTTGTATAGTTACTTATAAATAATTTAATTTAATTTAAATAATTAGTTATATTTTTTAATACCTTTAAATAAAAAATATTTTAAATTTTAAATTAATAATTTAATAAATATTTAGTACACATCAGATTATAGAACATCAAATAATAAATACATAAATTTTAAAATAATTTTTTTATGCTAAGAATTTATAATAATTTGTACAAATTAGATATAAATTTGATGTGATTATATTATATATATTTTAAATTAATATTGTTATCAGATACTTATTTTACATTACTATATATTAATAAATATGATTTTTTATGAAGATCAATATAGTGGTGATTGGGAAAATGATATAGATATAAGATGTATGTATAAAAAGTTTAAGTATTATTAAATATTTTTTATTTTTATGATATTTATATGTGATTTTTTGTTTTGTTATGGTCAATTTTTTCAATTACATATTCTTTATAACAATTATAAAAATAAAATATATAAAATTAATCACACAATAATCATCTAATAATTCATACAAAGTAAATAAGATATTAAATTATCAACCTTTAAACTATCCCAATATTAATCATTATATTATCTATCCTCCTTTAATCCCATCCAAAGAAGTAAAGGAAGCCTTAGTGTCCTCTATAATTGGTCCAAAAGCTGCAAAACACTCCCGTTTTCTCTAACATACAAAAGCACCCTTTGACAATTACTTCGAAAAATCACCCCTTGAGAAAATTCTTATTCAAATTGGATTTGACCGAATTTGAACTAATTGTATAATAAGTGCAATACATTTATCATGTGATTGGCGTACGATTCAGGAAACGTGACCAATCATATATCAAGTCTAATACATACTTGCTTTGTAACCAAACCTAGCCCGGATAAGAATTTTCGGCTTAAAAGCAATTTTGGTCCTGTATCTTTAGCGTTTTCTCGATTTGGTCCTTTACCTTTTCGACTTTCCAATTTAGTCCTTTATCTTTCAAATCTGCTCGATTTTGGTCCTTCAGCCAAATTAGTGACCATTTTGCCCTTCTATAGAAAAATTAAATATAGTCCATACACATGATCTAATTGGGCCCAACATGCTTCAGTAATAACATTAAGCCTTCATAAAGTCATACATTAGTTTGACCGCCTTGATTCCGGGTATTCCAAGTCCTCGGGTTTTACGGACTTCCTCCAATCACACAACCACAACTGATGGTTCGCAGGAAACTCGGCTTTCAGTAACAAACAAACCTATTTCCTATTACAAGACAGAGACTTAAAATTTGGGGTGAATAAGTCGAACAGAAGTCTTTTTTATTGAAGAATAAAAAACATAAAACTATTTCCTCCAAAACTACTAAATTCCATATAAAAGAAAAAATTGCAAAGCTAGACACTTGGAATATTATGTTTTGAAGAGTAGGAGAAAATTTCTAATGATCCCTTCTACTTTGCTGCTTCCATATTTATAACCCTCCACGGGCGCCAAATGCGGATTTCAAACTTATTTTTGATGACGTCATTGCATTCGCCATCTGGATAACGTCATTGCATTCGTCATCGTTCTTTCCAGCCGGTATTCATGATGGCTTGTCGGTCATTTAATTACTAGCTGACCCCTTTTACTCTGACTGTTGGCTTTTGTCATTTTCTGCTGACAGTTTCCTTTTTGAATTTTTACATTTTTCGATTCTTACTTCTCCTTGTAAAAATTCTTCCTTTTACCCTTGTCCAGCTTTGGTTCGGGTTCTTTTGGGTGACCCGTATTTTAGTTCCGAACAGTGGTTTTTCTTGTTTTTCGCAGCAAGGGCATACATGGTTATGCCATTGCCCAACATGCAGCATGTTGCATGTCTTCATCCTTGTGGCCTCAGTTGCAGGTAACTTGTTTTCCCATATGAGCATCCTCTTTTTCTCGAACATGCTTTCTGCAAATTCAGTGCTCTTCCTATCATGGAGTTTAATAGGAATGATCCATTCACCTTGTTGGAGAAGATTTTGAATGGATACTTGACTTTATCCATCTCAGTGAGACAGACCCATAGACCCCAAGCTCTTCTAGTGGAAATGCCGTCTTCGCTAATAGCTGACACCAGTGGAGCTTCTTCTAAGGCAACTTTAATTATGTTAAAAGCTACCATGTCTGGTCTCTGTAGTTTGATGAAATGGAACACTGGACGCGACATTTTTCGTGCAGTTTCTGGAACTGCTGATATAAATTTTAGCTCCAGGATATCTCCTCTTTTTAGGTGGGGGTTGTTTTGCCATGAATCGTATACCGCCCCACTAATCCATTCCTGTAACTTTGAAATTTTCGAAAAACATGGGGACATAGTATTGATTGAAGCTAGAGTTCCAAACTCATACCACTCTCGGACTTCTTCGGGTTTAGATCCTTCCCACATCCAGATCCTGTTATATTTTCGGATGTCTCGATAATGGTCTTGCTTGGGTTAACTCCTTTGCGGGAAATTATTTTTTCCAACATCCGCTGATAAACCTTCCAAGCAGAAGAAGAAGAAGAAGATAATTCGACAGTATTAGCCTTAGAAGTGCCTGTCATTGGCCTAAGGCTAATCTCTTCATCTTTTACCCCAGAGGCGCTGGGTTGACTCGAGTCATAAGAGGTTTGTCGCCTTTTCACCAGAGTCTGGCGATGACCTTGCGCAAGCAGTATTTGAATCTGCCGCTACAGGTCTAGAGTCATGTACATTAAAGGCACGTTTGGGATCATGCTTTCGTAACTCGTTAGTCATCTCCGAGGATGATGCCTTCCGAATTGGTTCTTGTAGGTCATTCCATAGTGAGGTTGAGGCCACCATAGTAGTTCTTATTGCGATCTGGACAGTGTCAAAATCAGCTCTTTGGATTTGTCCGGCCACTTGTGCATTCACTGCTAGCCGTCCAAACTTCTTGTTAAGCTCCTTGAGGTTTTCTCTGAGGTGCCTAAGCCTTAACATGATGGAGTTTGCTTTAGATGCCTCCATCTCTTGTCAGGAAATCTGCAAGAATATTTTCATGAGATTTTATACAAACAATTTATAGCAAATAATATTGGCATTCAGCTTACCATCTGATAATACACGCTTTTCTCAATCTTAGATTCTAATTTGTTTTTCAAGAAAGCTTTGACATTGGTATTATCAACTTTCAAAGTGAATTCTTTAGCAAGTAAAATAAAGGTCATTTCTTAAAAGCCTTCCAAACCTTAAAGAACTCTTTCTCGTTGATGTGCCACATTTGGGCTTGTTGGTCGGTGAACAACCCTCCAGTGTATTTACAAGGCTCTTCCCCTGTAGTGGTCATTTTCATGAGCACAACTGCCCATCTATAATCCTTGGCCTCTGTGTAGACCACCTATTCATCTTCGTCTTGTGGTATTGCAAGCTTTGGCAGGTTATTGCAAACCTATTTTAGCTCACAAACCCTATGCGTATGGATTTCCTCCCATTTCCACTTTGCACTTTCCGTTTCCTTCAAAAGTTGCCGGAAATCCTTTCTATTTTTGCAAGATTTTTTATAAAGATACCTGCAAAATTCACCACTCCCAAGAAGCTTTGTAAATGCTTTGTATGTTTGAGTATGTTTGGAAAATTGTGGATTTTTTCGACAATATGCTCCTGCAGCTCAATACCTTATTTCGTCAATAAAAATTCCTAAAAATTCGATTTTATTGACCGCTACAGTAGCTTTCTTCTCAGAAAGTCTAAACCTTCTTTATGGTATGCATCAGAAAATATTCCTAGATGTTTGATATGATCTTTCATATTTTTGGATGTAATCAGTATGTCGTCGATCTAGACAAACATGAACTTGAAAATAATCCTTGAAAAGATTATCCATTTTTCTTTGAAATATCTGGGGTGCATTAGCTAGACCCATTGGAAGTACATTCCGGATATATTGTGCTTGTGGTGTAGAGAATGCAATAAATTTCTTTGATTCACTCTCCATTTTAATCTGAAAGAAACCAGACTTGCAATCAAATTTGGAAAACACTTTTGTACCTTTAATCCAATCAATCAAGTGCTCTATACTAGGAATGTAATAACCATCAAACTCTAATATTTTATTAATACCTTGATAGTTAATTACTAACTTGGGTTTTCCTCTTTTTATCTCACCATGGTTTCTTACCAGAAATCCAGGGGTACTGTAGGCAGAAATTCCAGGCTCAATGAGTCCAAGATTGATATGCTCTTTGATAATCATTAAATCATATCGAACGTATTCGTATTTGCATTCTTCTCTGACCTTCAGAGTAGCTTCGATCTTGTTCTTATCCCACCATGCTAGAGGGTTCTCACTAAAATTTCTCTGGATGAGCCTCTTGACATTCTCGAGAGAAAGCTTGCTTTCCTCACTTATGTCCATGGCCTTTAATTCCTGCAATGCTTCCTTGAGGTTCTTAATTTCTTCCTCAGATTCCTCGAAGAAGCTATCGCTATTGATGAGTCCCTGTTGCCTGAAAGACAAAAGAACTTTACCAAATTTCCTTTTATTCTGCATTTTTGGATGGGTTAATTTGGCATCAAAATCACCACGCTTACTGCGAAAATTTATAGGCATTATCCTGTTAAATGCATTTTCTCTTCACAAAACCTGTATCTCACTACCACAGTTAGTAGTAAAGATTAACAGATTCCTTTGATTATCCTGCATATATCTTGCAAATGTTTGAATAAAATTATTACCTAGCAAGATATCAGCACCTGTATCATCAAAGTAAATGGGAGGTGCTTTTACCCTAAACCAGGGTGTTCCAAATGCTCCTCCGATCATAATTTTGGCTTCTCGAATTCCCATATTGAGTATATGGATTTTTTGTGAAAAATTCCTTCCTGCAATAATAGGTAAGTTTTCCCTTGCTTCTTTAAGAAAAACTCCAAGTTTTGCTGTGCAAATTCCTGATCCTGAGTCAATATAAGCTGCAAAATATTATGTCCTATATTGAGCATACAACATACCCACAGATATGTATATAGAAAAGAGGCTTGTCATTCAATCCTTATGGTAACTCCATCAAGACTGAATTCCATACCGTTACCTTTTCTTCCCCATGGTTTATGATCTTCGAGGAAACTTATCCCCAAAGTCATACTCCCATTCTCTCGTCCTGCAACACATGCAACTAGAATTTCATGGCCCGCTATTTCTAACATGCCTTCATATCTACCAACAAGAGGCTGCTGCAAATGATATAAGTCATCACAAGGAAAAAAGTTTTAATTCTTATTGATGTTAAATATAACTTGTATTTCTTTCCATCCTTCCGGGCATCTAAGTTTTACGTTATCTACCCTTATATCTTGAGGAGTTAAAGCTTTTTAACAATTCTTTCTCATTTCCTTTATAGCCCATGATCCTATCTTCCGAAAAGGATATCCTGCTACTAAACTCAGTTCTAGAACTAAGTGTTCGATCTAAAACTAGGTGATCTTTAATTACGATATCGACACTACCTATCCTAGGTATCCTAATTGGATCTGGTGCTATAAACTTAGCAAAGTCCTTGAAAATTCTAGGAATCTCGATATACTCTTTCCATAGGAATAAATCAGAATGATGTGTATTGGAAAGGGCATAAGCTATTCTATAGGTGATAGAATATGGTATATTTCCTTCTTTCATTAGATCCTTTCTTTTAAAATCCCGATGAAGGGTTAAGACTGCTAAAATCTTGGTCTGCTAGGTTGTATGCAATCCTAGGATGAATGTCAAACATCAATTTTCCCGCATTCATTGTCCCAAGACAAACTATCTCTTAAGTTATTGATTCTTCTATCCATTATTGACAAATGTATTTTTGAATGAATACCTTCCTTAAAAGTTGCTTTTATTACTACTTCAATAGTTCTTATGTGGATCCATTTCATAGTAACTGCTATTTCTTCTCTATGCCTACTTAATTCTTCAAGAATTTCTTCATTAGGAATAAACTGCATTTCCATCACATTACCCGTAAATTCCATAGGAATAGCAAACTCACCTGAACTTACTTTGTAAATTATGTTTCCTCTGGTTTAGTCCTATCTGATTGAGGACTTTACCGATCCCTCCAATCCTTAATCCATCATATGGACTGAGGTTGGAATCTTGACGCATGATTCTTTCCATGGCTTTGTTTGACACCATCATTCTGGAAAAGAATCCTGACAGGCTTTCAGAAGTTTGAAGCCTATCTCCCTCGTTGTAATTATTCTGACTCGGTTGAAGATCCATCCGGATCCGTCTCTATCTCTTCTTCATAGACGCTCTCGTCTGAAAGAAGATCTTTGAATTGTTATATAGGTACCTAATCCCCATAGTAGACCACGTCTAGGATGTCATTGGTGGCTTCAAATTTTCTTAATTCACCACGTTGCTGCGGGCAGTCTGGAGCTATATGACCTCTTGCTCCGCGTGTCCAGCAGTTGCAGTCTTTAAAACTTTCATTGGCTCGGGTATGGGCCCATCTGAAAGTTCTCCTCGTAAGGGTTCTTCCTGTGTATCTTGTATCTGTTCGTCTAGATCCTTGGGATGAAGCCCTTGTTGGTCCGCTCCTTTGTCCAGATTTGTAGGTTCTGGCTTTCGATTTGGACCACCATGATCTCCGCCTGAAGGAGGTTCTTCTGGAACTCCTAGGTTAGGAGTTACTACTTTGCTTCTTCCTCTTCCTTGGCTCACTTGATTCTCCTATAACAGTAGGAAAATCGTTATTATCACAATAGAGAAGAGTTAATTTAATCGTACCTCTCAGTCTTTTCATGTTTTTCTGGATGGATGCTTGATAACACTAATCCTTCAACTTGTCTTCAAGGAAGGACATTCTCCTTGCTACTGAATCCATCTGTCCTTCAGGTACTTTGTATGACTGGATCAACATTTCCTTCCATTGACTGCAGATTTTTGCAAAGAACATTGGGGCTGCCACTTCTACTGCTACTCCACTCTATAAGAAATACTTGCGAAACCAATAGATATATTCATCTACCGCGCAAATACTTTTTAATTCAAGGCCAAAGAGGGCTTGTGCATATTCTCTAGCCTTTCCTATTCTACTTCCTTCGAAGTACCCATTTCCGATGAAGTGTATCTTGATAAGCCTCCCTAGCCGATCTGCTATTGCACTCTTTTTGAATCTCTGGC
The DNA here is from genome assembly GCA_034509725.1 of Sesamum angolense. Taxonomy (NCBI): domain Eukaryota; kingdom Viridiplantae; phylum Streptophyta; class Magnoliopsida; order Lamiales; family Pedaliaceae; genus Sesamum; species Sesamum angolense. The sequence continues at coordinate 1,338,811 of JACGWL010000015.1, forward strand.
AAAGATACTGGCTTTAGTATCAGCTGGGGTATTATCCCATCCAATTTTTACAGAATCTTCCAAGCTTAACTCCACTAATTTTATGAAGTTTTCTTTATCAAGTTCTAGAGTGGTTGCTGCTATCTTTATGGTTGCTACCCATTCATCTATTAGCTTCTCAATGTTTCGAAATTCGATAACATCCAAGTTTAGTACGACAACATATGGATGTAGGGACTGGAGCATGGTCCTTGCCCAAGGTGTATTCTCAGGTGCTCTCCTAGGATTTCTCCCTAGATTTTCTCTAAGTCTGGTTCCCACAAACGTCGGTGTCCAGTTGGTGTGAAAATCTTCACTTTCTCTCATTGAATGATCTTGTGGAGGCTCATTGGAACATGTGCCTCCCTTCGGCGATGGTAGTGCTGGAGTGACTTCATTGGTTTGAACATTGACTAATTCCACAATCCCGAGTTGGGAAATGATTCAGCCAATTCTTGTAGATCTGATAGATCCGCTCTAGTTACCTCCATTATTTTATGGAGTTAAGGATTTCTCAGATCTGTTCATCTCGTGTCTTTGGCTTTGGAATCTCCTTTGCCTTCCCCTTCTGATGTAGAAGAGGTATTGTCCCAAGGGCGTCCCTGACCCTCTCTTGTCTGGATATGGATGTTTCAGGGTTCTCCTATTGGTTCCTTTTTAGATCTGCAATTTCTATCTTCAGACCTGTAAGATTTTTGTGTTGATCTGGAAGGATCATAAGAATCTCGTCCATCTTGTGGTACAAAGAATCTACTTTCACATGTATATTAGATAACCTATGTCCATAGTCTTGAATCGTCTTCTGAATTTCCATCAGATCTAGGAATGCATGTAGTCAGATAATTCGATGCGATGCAACGTCCACTGGAATTTTTTGTTCGCCTCCAAATAGACGCCTGCGTCGATGTCCCCATATCGCCCAAGCTAGTGTCAGACGACAAAGTATTTAATTTCAATTTATTCTATCACCTATTTATTTTAGGGTGAATAGCAATTTACCCCTTTGATATTAGAAATGGATAAATTATCTCCCTATGAAAAATAAAAGCAATTACCTCCTTGTGTTTTGAAAAATGAAGCAATTTACCTCCCTACCTAAGGAGGTAAATTGCTTTAATTTTAAAAACATAGGCAAGTAAATTGCTATATTTTGAAAAATATAGCGGTGAATTGCTATTTTATTTTTCATAATGGGGTTGTTTGCTTATTTTCTATGGCACATATAGGTAGATTGCAATTTATCCATTTATTTTATAACAGAAAGTAAATGGGGTCTAAGAGTATTAAAGTGCGTGTCTCTTTCTCCATTTCAAGTTTTTATGTCTGGTGTATTTGTAAGGGTTTAGAATAGGCGTTTATTCCGATTATTATTGAAAATAAGTTGAAAAGAGTGTTTTTGTTTAACATCTTCTGCTTTTGAACTACTTAAATTAAGTTGATTTAAACCAAAAGTTATAAGCAACTACCCACCAACTTCTACATTTTATTGGTCAAATTGTTCATATCAAGTTGTTTTTCCGAACTCCACTTTTAACTTTTCTATCACCTTAACTTCTATTTCAAAAACACTTTCAACTTTTACTATTACTTAACTTCCAACTTTAATTCTCTATAATTTTATGCCCATCATAAAATTAGAAGCTATTGTAAAGACTTCTTATCACAATGTTTTCTCTACTTCTCAGGCCTTATTTGATTTTTTTTTAGCTGTCTATTTATATTTTCATACTATTATAAATTGTGAAATCATGTTTGAATCGGATTTTCTTGTGAGATTAGACCATAGATTCCAAAAATTCAATATATCAATCTTTTTATACAAAAAAATATTACAAAATATCATGTCTTTTTGTATAAAAACTATGGCAAAGCACTCTGAATGAACACATTTTCATTCTATCATTTCTTTTTGTATAAAAAATAAGGTTCTAATTGCAAAAATAGTCCTGTAACTTAGGGCGAACGTCGTTTTAGTCCTTTAACTTTCGACACTGGCAAAATGGTCCCATAACTTCTCAAAGAGTCACCATTTTAGTCCTCCAGCCAGATCTGGGCAAATTTTGAACAATTTTACCCCTCTACAGCTTTAAAGTGCATATTTTAGTCCATTTTTAGTGATTTTGCATATTTTCACCCATGCTCGCGTGGAATGGTATCAGATCCTAGGTTTATTGAAAAAATATTTGTTCATATTGCACTTAGATATTTTTATTTTTATTAACGGAGGAGATTCTTTGAGAGAAAATGGAACCGAACGAAAGTTCGAGTTGCAATGATAATAGGGAATATTTTAAGATTTTGGAAAAACAGAGAAAGGACTTCCACATGGAAGTTCTCAAGAAATGTGATGATTCCAAGGGAATCAATCGAACTCTTCTAATAGGAGAAGAAAAACAAGAATGGAGGAGGAGTTTCTAAGTCCAACAGACACTACTAGGAAACACGGTGAGAGGCTTGCATTCCACCAAAGTCCATGGTAGAATCCCAGCTAAGAGAAACAAAACAGGTAAATTCCTACACTGATACCGTTCAAAAAATTATGATTAGTGGAACTGATTGGAAGGAACTCGAGCCAGATACCTCGAAGATCTCCCAAAATCTGATAGAAATTTAGAAGACAGTTCAAGACTATGGACATAGGTTAATGCATATACATGTGAATGGAATCTTTGAATCAAAAGATAAATGAAATCCTTAAGATCCTTCCAAATCTACACAAGGATCTCACAGATATGAAAACAAAAGTTGCAGATCTAAAGAGTAACCAAAGGGAAAGCCCTGAAACATCCAGATCCAGACAAGAACGGATCAAGGACGCCCTTGAGAAAGTACCTCTTCTACATCAAAAAGAGAAAGGCAATGGAGGTTCCAAAGTCAAAGACAACAAATGAATGGATTCTAGAGGTCATTAATTCCACAAAATAATGGAGGAAACCAGAGTTGATCTATCAGATCTACAAGAATTGGCCAAATCTTTTTTCCAGCTTGGGATTGTAGATTTAGATACTGTTCAAATCAATGAAATCACTCTAGCACTACCACTGCTAGAGGCAAGTACAGGTTCCAATGATCCTCCACAGGATCATCCAATGAGAGAAAGTACATATTTACACACCAACGCGACACCAGCATTTGTGGGAACCAGACTCAGAGACAATCTAGGAAGAAATCCGAGGAGAGCGCCTGAAAATACACATTGGGAAATGACCATGCTCTAACCCTTGCATCCATATAGCGCAGTACTCAACCTGGATGTTACCAACTTCCAAAACATCGAGAAGCTGATAGATGAATAAGTTGCAACCATAAAGATAACAGCAACCACCCTAGAACCTGACAAGAAAAACTTCATAAAACCAGTGGAGTTGAGCTTGGAGGGTTTTGTGAAGATTGGATGGGATAACACCCCAAAAGATACAAAAGCCAGTATCCTCGCCGGAGATTCAAAGAGCGCAATAACGGATTAGCTTGGAAGGCTTATCAAGATACACTTCACTGGAGATGGATACTTCAGAGGAAGTAGAGCAAAAAAGGCTAAGGAGTATGCACAAGCTCTTTTCGGCTTTGAGTTAAGAAGTATTTGCACAGTAGATGAATATATCTATTGGTTCCGTAAGTATTTCTTCTGGAGTGGAGTGGTAATAGAAATAACAGCTCCAATGTTCTTTGCAAAGATCTGCAGTCCATGGAGGAAAATGTTGATCCAGTCGTATAGGGTACCCGAAGAATAGCTAGATTCAGTGGCAAGGAGAATGTCTTTTCTTAACAAGTTGAATGATTGGTGTTATCAAGCATCCATCCAGAAAAACATAAATAAGTTGAGAGGTAAAATCAAACAAACCCCTCTCTGTTGTGATAATAATGATTTTTCTACTATTATAGGAGAATCAAGCGAGCCAAGGAAGAGGAAGAAGCAGAACAGTGACTCCTACCCTGGGAGTTCCAGAAGAACTTCTTTTAGGTGGAGATCATGGTGGTCCAAGTAAAAAGTCAGATCATATAAATTTGGCAGAAGGCCATACCAACAAGGATTTCATCTAAGGATCTAGATGAATTGAGACCAAAATCCACAAAAATAACCCCTACAAGGAAGACTTTCAGATGAGCCCATACTCGGGTCAATGAAAGCTTCAATGACTGCAACTGCTGGACCTGCGGAGCAAGAGATTATATATTCCAAGACTGCCCGCAGAAACGTGGTAGATTACATAAATTTGAAGCCACGGATGATATCCTAGACGCACTCTACTATGGCGATTTGGTACCTATTTACCAATTCAAAGACCTCCCTTAAGATGAAAGCGTCTATGAAGAGGAGATAGAAATTAATTCGGATGGATCTTCAACCGAGTCAGAGTAACTACAACGAGAGAGATAGACTTCAAACCTATGAAAGTCTGTCTGGATTCTTTTTCAGAATGACAATATCAAACAAGATCATGGAAAGAATCGTGTGCCAAGATTCCAACCTAAGCCCATACAATGGTTTTATGATTGGAGGAATCGAAAAGGTCCTCAACCAGATAGGACTAAACCAGAGAAAACATCACATAATCTACAGAGTAAGTTCAGGTGAGTTTGCTATTCCCATGAAATTTACTGGTAATGTGATGGAAATGCAGCTTCTTCCTAAAGGAGAAATTCTTGAAGAACTAAGTAAGCTTAGAGAAGAAGTAGTTGTTACTATGAAATGAATCCACGTAGGAACGAAGTAGTAAAAAATGTAACTGTTAAGGAAGGAATTGATTCAGAAATACATTTAGCAATAATGGATAGAAGAATCAATAACTTGAGAGTTGTTTGTCTTGCGACAATGATAGGTAATCTGTATGCGGGCAAATTAATGTTTGACATTCATCCTAGAATTGCATACAACCTAGCAAACCAAGATTTTAGCAGAGTCTTAACACTTCATCAGGATTTTAAGAGAAAAGATCTGATGAAAGAAGGTAATATACCATATTCTATAACTTATAGAATTGCAAATGGCCTTTCCAACACATATCATTGAAATTTATTTCTTAGGAAAGAGTATATTGGGATTCCTAAAATTTTCAAGAAATCCAACAAGGTTATGACACTAGCTCCCATTAGGATACCTATAATAGGTGGTGTCGGTATCAAAATCAAGGATCAACCAGTTTTAAACCAAACACTTTGCTCTAGAACTAAATTTAGTAGTAGGATGTCGTTTTGAAAGATAACATTACAAGCTACAAAGGAAAGGAGAAAGAGTTATTAAAAGCTTTAACTCCTCAAGAGATTAGGATAATAACGTAAAACTTAGATGCCCTGAAGGATGGAGAGAGATACAAGTTATATTTGACAGCACTAAGAAAGAAAACTTTTTCTCATGTGATGACTTGTATCATTTGCAGCAACCTGTTGTTGGTAGATATGAAGGCATGCTAGAAATAGCGGCCATGAAATTCTAGTTACAGGTGTTGCAGGACAAGATAATGGAAGTATGACTTTGGGTTAAGTTTCCTCGAAGATCATAAACCATGGGGAAGAAAAGGTAACAGTATGGAATTCAGTCTTAATGGTATTACCATAAGAATTGAATGACGAGCCCCTTTTCTATATACATATCTGTTGGTATGTTATATGATCAATATAAGATAGAATATTTTGGAGCTTATATTAATTCAGGTTCAGGAATTTGCACAACAAAACCTGGAGTTTTTCATAAAGAAGCTATGGAAACCTTACTTCTTGTTGCAGAAAGGGATTTTTCACAGAAAATCCAAATACTTAATAAGGGTATATGGGAAAAAAAATCATGATTGAGAAGCATTTGGAACACCTTGGTACAGGGTGAAAATGCCTCCTATCTATTTGGATTGGATTTGTTTTAATTATTTAACAAATTAATCAAGCCCAATTCTTAATTCATAGGATTTATTATTAAATTCAATTAAATAAATACCTTATAGAAAATCCATGTGAATGCTATCTAATTAAATATACCCAAGCCCAAATATACCCAATTAGTAAATCTAATTTACAAATCAAATCCAAAATAATTGATTAATCCAACTAATTAATTTTAAGTCATCTTCATTAATTAATAAAATCAATCCATTAATTGAACAAGTCCATCTACTAATTAATTAATGAATCCGGTCCATAAGTTAATTAGCTCAAGCATTTAAATTAATCTAATTAATTTAAAATGCCAAGCTTAAAATTTAAATAATCCATTGATTAAATTTTGGTTGTTCATCTAATAAATTATTCAAATAAATTATCCAATCATTTATTTTTTCTTCTCCATGAATTAACATAATCCAATTAAATTAATTAATTTCTTCTGTAATTAATTCCAAAATAATTCCATCACTTCCACCATGATTTGTGTGTGACCCTTTAGGTTCACTCTTAGCTAGACTTGGGCGTGTGTGACCAAACAATTAATTATATTCAATAATTAATTTTATGTCCGATTATCCCATAACCAGAAATTGCCTATTACCATGGGTGGTCATCTAGCAATGGTCCATGGCAATAGAGACTAGGTGAATATTGGCGTGAACATTTAGGCTTCGAATCCATATGAGTACGTTCCTACTGTCAACCGTCTCCCAGTCTTAGTCTAAGGCATAGAATTGGGCGTCGGTTTCCATCCTTGATTAGACAATTATGCTTATTACTCAAGACGCCTCTACCCTACTGATCCGATCTAGAAAATCTATCCTTGATTGATCAATCATTTTGACCAAAGACTTTTAGTATCTAAACCATCTCAAAGCTCATAGAAGAACTCTATATCATATACTGATAGGGGACAAAAATCCTCTCTTCGAATCCACCATTCTCGCGACATATTCTGAATAAACTGGATAGGACTAATGATGACCATGCCTCACGATACAACTATAGCTTGCCATATCTAAGATACAGTCTTCGTATGCACGTGACTGCTATGATTCCTCAAGTCTGAGAACTAATCTTATACTATCGGAATGAAAATTCCAGTCATACCGACCAAGCCTTAAGAGCCTTCCATATGACGATTCCCACGAGTTAGTTTAGTTAGTCAATTACCTTTGCCAACTAACCCACCAAAACTGCATAGACGACCTACATCCTGCTGACGAAACATGACTGCAGTACTTAGTGCAAGTCTCTATAGGACCCTCGATTACCTGTCTCGATGTCCTCGACTTGGAACATTTTAGACTGACCCTTAGGAGTTGGTTTCATAGCTACTAAACCTATGCGCAATCCAACTCGATGGGTTTAACATTTCGATCTGTGGGCATTTCGATGTGATATTAATACCCCATTCAATATTAGTCGTAAGCACAACGAAACACACTGCCAGCTTGATGAATTCTTACTGTATTTATCAATATAATATTATTTGATAAAGATTGACGAATGGCAAAGAGTCAATCCAATTGACTTTTGATCACCCATTCCAACATCCAAGACACTAATTCCTCATTTGTAGGCCAACAAATTCATATACATATATACTATATATACACATTTAGGAAATGGATTGCAAAGGAACCTCGTACACACACTTTTCTTTCAAACAGAGAATTTCTTTGGCAGATGAAGAACAAGTAATAAATTATCAATTTAATTTAATAATTAATTAGTATATTTAAGTAATTTGGTTAGTACATTTATTATATATAGTTTTTATTGTCCGATTTAATATTTAATCAGAAAATTTTGTTACTTTGGCAATATAAATTAGTGTATAATCAAATATCATATTTGATAAAAGAATGTTATAGTTGGTCAATTAAATTACTAAATTTATTAAATTTAATCATTACTGTAATTAATTTATTCAATTTCATCGCTTTTATTGATCAAATGCTTAATTATACGTTCTGGTGTTTAATAAAATTCTATAGTGGCGAAAAATTGAAAGCAAATTATAGAAACATTCAGAAATTATGTATAAGAAGTATTAGAAAATATTATTTGGGAAATATTGTATTTATTTAAAAAAAAAAGATTCTTGTAATAATTCAATTTAAGGATGTTATTAAGAACAATAGTTATAAAAATATGAGTTTGGTAAATGAATTTGTATTAGTTGGTTGATATATTAAATATATACCTGGGAAGCTTAGAACGTTTTAGTTAGAAAATAATGGAACGAAGATTTGTATGTCGAAATTAATGAAATATTAAAATATTATAAAAAATTGTACGAATAATATTTAATATTTTATTTAGAAAATACAATATTCTCGATATATTAGTTGTATGAATTAAAACTCATTGTAAGATCCAGCGATAAAGTAGAGGGTTGAACAATTGTCTATTTGGTAATTAGAGCGTTGTAAGATCGAGGTAAGTAAATAATTAGTATTATATATATATATATATATATATATATATATAATATATATATGTTCATTTTCTTTGTGTATTATGTGTATTTAAGTATGTAGTTCATGCTGAAACTGATTTATTTGAAAATATATGAGTGGTGGTTGGTTTAATTAGAATGATTATATAGTAAACGTGAAATGAGGAAATGCATTGAAATATCTCATTGTTCTATAATGTGTTGTTGGTGTCTGGAAATGGAAATATGTCGATATATGATTTTATATTACTAGTTGCTTACAAGAATGGGGATAAATCAAAATGAGGAAGTGGTGCAAATAGAATATAATTGTTATATGAATACCCCTTGATGTTAATGAACCTATGTGGCGAAATGAAATGAAAAGAACTATGATGTGATATGAAAAAGAAATACGATGAGATATGAAAGAGCTATGATGCAATATAAAAAGAGTTATGATGCAAATAGAAAGAGCTATGGTGCGAATTGAAAGAGCTATTATGCGAAATGCGATTGATAAGCCGACGTATCAAGGGGAAACTATATAATGGTGAGATTGAGTTGGTGGTGGAAAATACTAAGTCACCTTCTGGTAAGCAGACTAAGAGAAGAAGAATTTAATTGATTGTTTTATAGTGAGTTGGCTATGTTGTGTACTAAAGTTGATTATATTGGATTAAATTGATTACATTTTATATATGTTGCTCATTTGGTCTTGTCTTGACTATATTTGACGTACATATGTAGATAGTGCTGATTATTTGCTTACTGAGTTGCAGGCTCACTGCTCTACTAATATTTTTAGGATATAGATCTCTACCCACCAAGGACTAAGTCCACACCTTGCATTTCTATCAGGTCGGGCCAGTATGCAGTTCCTTTCTCACACGTTAGTGGTGATGATGAGATTATGTGTATATATATTTGGCTAAAATGCATTTTACCCCCCTGTGTTTTGTTGAAAAAGTTAAAAAACCCCGTGTGTTTTCAAAATAGGCTAAAAACACCCTTGTGTTTTGTAAACTTAGCAAAAAACACCCGTTCTGTTAATAATTAACGGAAGGTGCATTACACGCGCGAGTGGTGCGAGTGGGGTTTTTTTTAGGGCATTCTGGACCTTATTTTTTGATATTTTGGACTAAAATGTCCCTATATTGTGTTTAAAATTACTATGAGCATATTTACTTATTTTTAGTGGTTTTTTCCCTTGTAAAAATATAATTTTGTGTGCTTAGTTAAACTAAAATCACAATTAAAAATATATATAAAATTCTATTTTCAAATATAATCTATATCAATATAAATATTAACCAATAATAACAATAATTTAAATGATTATTTATTTTAAATATATTTTAATAGATTATATTATTTATTATAATGATATTTAAATTTAAATTGCTATTATCTAAATTTGTAAAATTTTAGTACTTTATTTTATGTTTTTTAAATTTATTTTAATCAACTTTCTTATCTTTTATTTTAAAAAATCTTAAGACATAACTTTTCTTAAATTAATTTTAATTAAAATCTTAATTTTTTTTTTCAAAAATTGGGGATGGACGACGGCTGTTGTCGCCACCCCGCCGAGAAGGGCAGGCCATCGCCATCGCCATCGCCATCGACCTCGAATCTGGGCGCGGCGTCGCCGTCGCCCAGAAGAGCTCTAGGCGATGGCGACACCTCGCCCACAGCGAATCTGGGCGACGACGTCGCCATTACGCCGTCGCCCAGAAGAGCTCTAGGCGATGGCGACACCTCGCCCACAGCGAATCTGGGCGACGACGTCGCCATTGCCGTCGCCCAGAGCTGTATCGCCGTCGCCTAGATTCCCTGAGAGGGGCGACAGCGACGCCACCCTGTCCGTCGGTGGTGGTGGTGGGTTGGTGGTGGGGGCGTGGTAGGCGGCCAAGGAGTGGGGGGTAAGCAGCGAGGGCGTGGGGGGGGGGTTTTCTTAATTTTATATTAAACTAAAATAATAATTTTATAATTTATAAATTTGTAAAATCTGACCGTTCAATTTCTATTAAGATCAACGGTTACGATGAGTTGATCAAATCTACGGCTTCCATTCATTCAAAAAAATCCAACGGTCCTTAAAATAAGAAAAAATATATAGTAAGGGCATAATGGTCACTTTATAAAAGAGTTAACACCGTTAGTTATATTTAACGGAGATGGACGATTGAGCTATATTTAAGAAAACAGAGGGGGTTTTTAGCCTATTTTTAAAACAGAAATGGGTTTTTTGTGGACATTTTAAAACACATGGGGTTTTATGCATTTTAGCTTATATACTTCACAGGGACTAGATTTTTTTTTTTCGAAACACCACCTGTGTTGAGGTTGGGAGTTTGGCAGACCCTTACCCGTTTATTAGAAAATCAAGAGCCACCCTATACAATTCTGGAAGCGATAAAATAAAGAGTACTACTCCCTTTATAAAAGAATGAAAAGATCAATCAAACCTAAAGCACGGGAAACGTAAATCTAACCGAATTAGCAAACTCAATTCACCTTGAGGACTGGATAGGATCTCCGTCGTTTGCATTTGACAGCAAGGTTGGCTAGTAGATCGACCAGCTTGTTTGCCTCTCGTAGAACATGAGTAAATGAAATTGTCATTTGCCGCTTAAATTGACGAAGTTGAGTTAGCAAATGTTGCACCTTCTAATCTCCCTCCTCCTTCTTGATAATGTATAGAACAACCATAGAATCCAATTCCACCCACACATTAGTGCCCCCTTCCTCTCTTGCAAGCTTAAGACCCCTAATCATAGCATGTAATTCCATAAGTGTTTGTTTGAGTCCCTAAAAATTCAAAATATACCTTGGTCATATGACCCTTGAGTCTCAAATACTTACCATACTATGAATATATATCTCTTAAATATCATACTTAAAGTAAACCATATTTACAAAAAACAATAACATTTTATCATGGTCAATTACCATGATCAAAAAGTAAAAATCATGACGAATATTAATTAGGGTAAATTACATTTTACCATCCGAACTATGCCCGTTTTAACACTTTGGCATCTAAATTTGTTTTTTTCTTTTTTTTTGTCAACTTACCATCTCAAATTTGCGAAATTCTCACCATATATGACCATTTTTTTGCTACAAAAACATCATATGTTGTACATATGTGACAAATATCACATCACATTACTCTTAAATCTTACATGTGCACTGCATGTGACATTTTTTCGATAAAAAAACTTGTGAAAAAATAGTTATAAATGGCAAATTAAAAAATTTTATAAATTTGAGATGGTAAGTTGACACAAAATAAAGTTTAGATACCAAATTATAAAAACGGTCATAGTTAGGATGGAAAAATATAATTAACACTATTAATTAATTTCAACTTCACAACAAGTATGTTTGTTATTCAGCAGACAAGACTAAGTACCAGCCATAGGGGAAAATCATGTCAAATATTTTAACTATTACCATAGTATTGATAATATTTGTTAGAAAATAATAATCAATAATTCATATTATCACAGAAAATAAATCTTGCATATAATTAGACGATTATGTGCATATTAATCATATAGGCACATAATTGTGGATCGAATTAACCTTAAGTAGCGGAAGCATGTAGGCCTATACATATGGATCAGCTTCGTTTATAAGTCCATGCATTTTATGGATCACGAACACATCATTTTTCTCATTGATTCAAGGTCACTCTATGAACATCTTCAATATTACCCTATGTCAGATCTTGCTCCAAAATCTTGTGCAGACCACGAACATACCTTACTCGCCTTAGTGGATTACTACTAGAGTAACCCACTCATTTACATACCTCAAATCCAAGGAGCCTATGATGATGCTCCAAGGAAGAACGTAGAGAGAGAAAGAGAGAGAGAGAGAGAGAGAGAGAGAGAGAGTATTGTGATCAACTCATTTTTGTATCACATTTGTATTTTTGTGTTGTAATTTGATCACAACCATGTACCCTATTTATAGTGTTATACCCTATTTATAGGTGTATATAACCCTATCCCTCAGAGAAGTCCTTTTCCCAACATGTATTTGGGAGACTGAAACTCTATCTCAAATATGAATGCATATTGGGTCACGGGTCTATTAACCCGACCCAATATCCGACCTCTCCCATTCATACATATTTGAAACAATCTTCATGATACTCATCATCTCAACTTCTCAATCTCATGTTCATTCCTTCATACAGGAAATGAGGCGTGCTACAAGCGATAAAGAACAATGAGAAGAGTTATACTAAGTCATCACCAGATTAACATGACCCTACAACTCAACAACTCGCTATGCACCCCAAACTACATGGTCGCACTTAATCAAGCATCTCTAGATCCCTCAATAAATATAGGATGCATCTATGCTCATGACTGATTGGATATATTCCAACAAAGTCGCCCGGGTTATGAACAATAGAACACAAATCGTTACGAACTTAGTTCTTCCTCGGCCTCCCATACCAATCAGATTGATCTTGACAGCTTTTTTAGACATGCTCCAACAGACCGTATCACTCATGGCCATTGGAAAACTAAAGTAGCGTCATCAAGCTTACACCTCATGACATGGTGCAGAATTCCAAAAGGGTACAAGAAACAGTATGGGCTCACATAGTGACGACGCAGGGACCATTCAGTCATTTCCCGTAAGAGGTCTTCTTACAGCACATGTAGTATGAATACATGTTATGATGGTGCTCCCACTCAATTTGGGCATGTTACTGTTATAATCATCATATGAACCTAAGTCCAGTCACTATCTAAGCGCCTAATTGTGCATTATCAAACAATCACTCTCTTGACGCCTTCTAGTAATTCGAACATTTAGCTCAAAATTAGGCCTTTTATGAGGTGTGGACATACTTAATAATCGATCAAATATATGATCTCATATTAGCTCCTCTAGCTAAAGCGACTATTGATTATCTATTATCTTTTCATCACTTCTCAAGTGAGAAGGTGATCAATCGCATAACTCATTTATACAAAATCATCTTTTAAGTCTCACCCCACTCGTTGTCGCAACGCTAGGGCGATTGCCCGTGTGAGAGGGCCAATGAGGGCCTAGTGATATTTCATGATTCAGTACCATTCACATGTTCTCACAAGCCATAAGAATCAAGTTCTACATGATCCTTTACCACTAGCATGCCTTCACACATACCAAGGCTAAGTGTAAGGAATAAGCGATCATACCGCTTGTAGAACATGTTGGAGAATAATTTAGTTGTGCACATGTCTCATAAAAAATATCTAATATCTGTATACTAGGACCTCCAACAAAATTTGGTGCCTAAAGTATACAACGTCTCACACATGTGCATCACAACATGCATCACGACTAAATAATCTTCACTTGATCCTAGGTTACATCCATAGATATCTTATTGATCACTTAGTCGCATCACACAATGTGCAGTAAGGATCATCTTGATATCTATTCACCAATCTAATTGTTGAGCACTAGACTAGTTGAGCACATATATTCTGCATCAAACATTCTATAGCGCTTAATCAATTAGTATACAATAGCATTTCTTTTCTTTTTTCAATTTCAAAGCATCACTTTTAGCTAAGAACAATATGATTATGGATCAATAAGGATAGTATGACACATATACAACCTTAATGTGTGAACACTAGGTATGTATCATACTCTTCTTTATGTCCATGTGAAAGACAACCACTCTATTTGGCGATATCTCCATATCACTTCTAGCCATCAAAATTTTTCACCCACATAGTATTGAGAGCTACATTCTCTTACTATCTTGACATATTCAGTGATCATCTCGATATAACTAAGCCTATCAAATGATAGCTCGATGGAATCGATTTTCATCACTACTTGGACAATATTTCAAGTTATAAATAGAGCTTTCAAGCATCAATCTTGCACTTGCCCACTGCTTGAATTAACTAGAAGATCCACATTGATCCTCCAGTCTACTTCTCATTTGAATATGTCAACTATCATCATCTAGGCACACCTAGATGAAAGTGGTGATAGTGGCCTATGTCTCACTCTCATGGAGAATGTCTCAAAAAATACATCCCTAAAGTAGGCGTAAATAATTCGCCCTCAATTGACCTTTATAAACTATCTGCTTTGCACTTAATCTTTAGAAACCACATGTTTCCAATAATCTTGCACGTAGATAGAAGATCAATCTACTGTCTTAGCTTCATTCTTAGTCATTAGGGTTATCGATTCCCTTTTAAGAAATTGTCCAGTTGAAGTGTGAAATTAGTTCTTCAAACTTGACTCATCAACATCCACAAAATAATTATGTAGGATACGTATTTAGTCTCACATAGGTGATGGGAAACATTTTAATGTTCTCTCCTTATTTGTAAAATTTTGAGAATCATTATTCTAGTCAGGCACTCCTACTGACTTTTGAGTCGCTTTGATTATCTTTTACAACTAGAGATGAATAAAATATCATCATTGCAAAGAAATGAGCGCCTTCCTTTAAGAATCTTCACTCTCATAGTTAACATTCTCATTGACCTCATATATCCAAAAGGTTCCTCTTTAAAGAATCTATATTGCGCGACTAATTCCTCCATAAGTTGTCACATAGTACATGCCATTGCTTGCTACCATATTAACAATAGTTGGAAACTACGTAGAGCCACTTTTTTCATATTGTAGGTTGCACTCAAAAATTGCATCTACCCAAGTGAAATGCAAAGTGATCTTGCGCCAATTAATTTCTTGACACTTCTAGAAATGTTAGATTCTTCTCCTTATGCAAGCTCATATAACTGTTAAAAGTTTAGAATTATGATTAATTTGTAGTTAATATTCCTTCGTATTTGTCTAACGTAATCAGACATGATCCTCTAGTTTTGTTAGTACATAGAACCATAATGTTCACATCCTATAATTCTCTACCTTGTCAAGAATACAATTATTAGCGCTTTTTAACTAGTGAGATGGAATTACATTGACCAACAACTTGAGAATATATGATTGCATCATTCAATGCCTCATACTCATTAGTCCGCATGCATTTAGTAGACACGCATTAGATGTTTTGAATAGCCCAATTTATTTTCCAGCAAACTCTTTTCGCGATAAAGAATTCCACAGTAACCTTTAGCGAGTAAACCAAGTGGTCTCCTCTAGCTAATATGGTCAATCTAAAGGGAAAATAACTTTTTAGCAAGTGAATAAGTGGTTTCCTCTAGCTAACATAGTCATTCTTAAAGAATAACATTTTAACAAGTGAACCAAGTGGCCTCCTCTATAACATAATCTTCCTCAATGAGGTTTACTTTAGCAAGTAAACCACGTGATTTGTTTTAGCTAATATGGTCATTCTTAAAGAATAACATTTTAGCGAGTGAACCAAGTGACCTCCTCTAAAATATAATCTTCCTCAATGAGGTTTATTTTAGCAAGTAAACCACGTAATTTGTTCAAGCTAATATGGTCATTCTCAAAACCCAATGTGATACCCCCTCCGTAATCACATTCAATTACCCTCATAACTCATAATTAAACCAATAAGATAATTGACCAAGTCAACATTTGACAACCACCTCAAGCGAATTACACTTCATTAGAGTTTTAGCTATTACAAAATATAAGACACCAACTTAGTCACAATTTTATATTCTTGCGTCCATATATCTATAGCTCCTGAATTAGCATGGCACCGCTGACCCACATATACGGCTGACACTGGCTTATGATCTATCTCCTGAAAAGAAAAATATACGGAAAATTTATGAGTTGCCACCCAGTAAGTATAGCCTTTCGGTCTATATATATACATACAAGCAACATGTCAAATATAAAGCAATGATACCAATATAAACAATAGTTGCCATACATTATCAACAGATAAAAAATATCACATAGCTACAAGCAAACATCAAACCAAGACATAATAGTGATGTTTTAGTCTGTTTTCTTAGGCCCTGCTTAACCAAATTGGAGTGCATCACTCAATGAGTTTTGTCGGCTCTCACCATCATCATCTCAATTAGAATCCTCCTTCTCTATTGTTTTTTCCGATACCACACAACACACATCTCATGTGTATCCCATCATCTCCACTGATACCACACAGCACACAGCTTGTGTGTATCCATCATCACCCCTGATACCACACAGCACACAGCTCGTGTGTATCCCATCATCTCCATTGATCAATGACAGCACACAGCTCGTCATTGATCATATATCTAAACCATTGAGTATGTCCCCAATTAGATAAGCCATCGTTTCATTTAATTCAACATCAAACATTATTAACTTACCGGTTCAATTCCAGGTAACATATTCTTTCTTCAATATCTTCTCTCTATACGATCTCAATTCACCAACAACTATTCAATTACATAATCCATCATCCAACATCCATGCAAAATAATCACAATTGAACACATAGTAACCATTTCACATATACAAAGATCATCTTGACAACAACAATCAACACTCATGATCAAGTATATAAGCAATCCATATCAATAGATATCTACAAATTAAATAGCCAACATCTTACACTCATATACATATATAAATATATTTATATAAATCCAACAATCAATATTTATATTCATATCAATATATATATATATATATATATATGATATATATATATAAACCATTGAGCTATACTTACCTCAATTTTCCTAACTATTTAAATAGTCGAGTGATGTGTACAATCTCGAACGTTATTCATGTGTCCTAAAATGAGGTATAAAACGTACCGTCAATGAATCAATAACATTGTAGTTTCTTCATAAAGCATTAACCACATTCGTACACTTCTCACTAATCTCTGAATATCTCATTCTATAAAATTCGAATCTTTATTCCGTTTTCTTCTACATAAAGTAGACTCAATTATCTTTCCATCAGTATATATCTTGATTTATTAAAATCAGTGTTTATATTTTAGAAATTATCCTTAGCCCCTGAATCTATAATCTTCACAGAATGAGCACTATCATAACTTTAATTACAATCACTAACATTCGAAACTGTTTAGTAGGATAAAGTGAACATACTAATCTTACCAATGATGTATGATTTGTATTTTTAAACATAAAGGTTAATTTTATAAAAATCTGTCCTTTTATGAAATTGTTTTTCCTTAACAGCATCTCTGTCTCAGTTTATAAAATTTCCTCAGACAAACATACAATTGATAAAGATTCAATTTTTACACCAAATATTCTCACGAGTCTCTGATTACATTTACAACAAGAATTATACAAAATGTATATAATTAGTTATTCAAGTTTTAATACAACCTGGTCCATTTAGACAAACAACAGATTCAAACCTTATTATTTTAAAATTCTCTGAAAAACCATATACTCTTCCAAAAATTGCCAAATTTTCAGAATATAACCTCCTATGTATCTAGTTTCAATTTATAAAAGAATCATTCGAATTTAACCAGTAAAACTCAACTTACATGATTTTAAATACACCTTGTCAAATTACCCACAGAAACAGAGCAACAGAATGTTTCCTCTTTAACCCATTCAATCGACCTATTTGGTTTCTTCTCAAAACTAGAAAGTTTTAGTAAGCATATCAAAGTTTCTCCAGATTAAAAAATTACCAGATTTGGACTAGTATAACACTCTAAAACCCCGATTTACAGAGACTATTCAAAACAAAGTCTCTACTGATGCCTTTCTCCCAGTGAATCAGTTTGTTCCCTCCATTTCAGTTCAACCCATCTCTTATATGAATTTAATCAAGAAGATGAATAGAAACTTACCAATTCAGTTGAGAAATTGTGTGAATTGATGATACATGAAGAACACCACCAACTCTTTCTGTCTTTCTTCTCTTCCTTCTCCTCTTTCTCTTCTCTTTTCTCCTCCTCTCCTCTCTTTCCCTTCCTTCTCTTCCTTCTCTTCTTTCTCTTTCTCCCCTCTTCTTTTCTTCTTTTTTTTTTTATCTCCCTCTCCCGTCAAGTGTGTGTGTATGCTGTATGTGAGTGTGTGAGAGTGATTGTTTGTAAAGTAGATGAAGGTTAGGTGGCAGTATGTGTTGCTGCCACCCCTCTCTCTTTCTTTTTTATTCTTTTTTTAATTACCAATACATCCTACCTAATTTCTTAATTAATATAATTCGATCCAAAATATTATACTGCACTCCCAATTTACTCCGTTCAAATTTTAATATAATTAAAAGTAAATATAGAATTTATGTACTAATTAACTAAATTTTGTAAATTTTTACCAATTAATCCCACAATTATGTATTAAAATTTTGTGATGTTACACCCCATATGCCATCACATACGAAAATGAAAGAAGAAATATAAATGCAGGTGAGTCAAAAATGCATTTAGGATGTATACGCCAAAATACACAACAATTATCTTAAAAGTGCTTTCAACTCAATTAGACTATATCAGGTTACTAGTGCCTTTTGCACAACTCTTTAGAGTAGTTCCATTGCTTTTTTACATGACTCTTAAAGAGTAGAGCTCATATCGTTCAATGAGTGTGGGCTGGCACTTAATGCCTCTTCCTGTGCGCTATGCCATAATTTTCTTTTTCTAGTGCACAACATTGATAATAGTCATTGCTCAATTTCCAATTATATACTCGGTCTTACCATATCTTCCATGCATCTAAGGAGAGATTTGGAGACTCTAGTAAAACAAAAAAGAGAGCTTTTTACTTGGTCAAAATTTACTCTCAGTTTAATTACAAGCGAAGTGACCAATTTCTAAAAACACTTTGACATTTGTTAGTATCACTTGCCTATACAAAAGTGATACGATTATCACTTCGTGGATCAAGTTTGCACTTTTCATATTACTCTTTGTTTAATTCAACAACACTTTAGTTGGTTAAACTTGATCAACAAGTGCATCAATTTTGTGATTCAACTTTCTTTAGTTGAAAAACTAGATATCCGTAAGTCAACTCAATTAGCGACTTTAAGGATGAGCGAGGTCATATCTAAGAATAGAGCATAACAAGTCTCCAGTCTAGTTTGCAGCTTAACTAACAAAAGCGCAAATTTACTTTATCCATTATTAATTGTCAGCGTACAAGTTGCGACAATGTAAAGCAGTTATACATCCTCACCATTAATTGACATAAACAAAATTGTGAAAAAAACTAAGATCTCTAGATTTTGCGCAAAAACTAATAGTACTGATCTTTATATTTTATTCTAGATTCAAGTTAATAATTTATTACTTCTCTATACCCAGCAAAATCGAAAACTTCGCACTCAACTTGTAATCATCTCCCACTATTCAAAAGCCATAATAAACTATTTACTGATCATAAATAAAATAACTCTATGTCCATAAAAAATGCCAACAAAGTAAAATTAGCCCTGCATGGGCTACACTAACACTTAGTGCATCATGTTGAGATAATTTGGCCCTATGGTGGTAAATATCGAAACATATCCCCAATAAAAATAATATATGGCCTCCCAAAAATTGGCCTAAGAAATACATTCTCTAAAAAAAAAGTAGGGATAATTACATTTACACCCCTTCACCTATTGTTTTTACACAAACCACCCCTACCTTTTGAAAAATTACAGAAACCACCTCTGATAGTTTTTAAATCCAAAAATATCCCTAGTTGACTAGGTCAACCTTTAAAATAATTTTTCAAGGACGAAAGTACCCCTAAGGGGTATTTATGTAATTATCAATAGATAGAGGGGTGTCAGTATTATTTATGAGGATGAATAATATGACACCATATACTTTTTTATTTTTTATTTTTTAAATTTAAATTATTTTATTAACTTTTTTTAATTGAATCTCTATATAAAATTGACATTTTAATAATTAAAATATCAAAATTTTCAAGTAAATTATAAATTAAATTAGTTAGTAGATTATAAGTTTAAATTAAAAATTTATCACACTTGTATAAATTATTTGAAATTATTAAATTTAAAATATTAGTTATCCATATTTTTATTTATAATTAAGTTTTACTAAAATGAAAATTAAAAATAATTTACGTATTTTATATAAATCTAATTAGAATTAATAAAATAAATTTTTTTTATTTATTAAAAAAGATATTTTAATAAAATGGGGGTTAGGGTGGCATGGTCGTGTGGTTAGGGAAGAAGGGATTACTTTTTTTTAAAATAAAGAATTTAATAATTCAAAATATCTTTAATAAATAAATTATTTATTTTATTAATTGTAATATGATTTATATAAAATACATAAATTAATTTTAGTAAAGTTTAATTATAAAAAATAGAAGATAAGTTATCTTTTAATTTTAATAATTTTACTAAGGGATAATTTATATATTAATTCAATAATTTAATATTTTATTTATTAAAATGGTGCAATTTTATATAGAGATTCAATGAAAAAAAAGTTAATATAATAATTTACATTTAAATTTAAAATTAGTATAAATAATAAAAAAAATATGGGGTCATATTAGTCATCTTCATAAATATTACTTTAACACCTCTTCTACCATTTAATAATTTCAAAAACACCCTTAAAGGTTGACGTAGTCAACTAAGGGTATTTTTGGATTTTAATCATGGGTTATTTCTGTAATTTTTCAAAAGGCAATGATGATTTGTGTAAAAAGACAATAGGTGAAGAACTGTAAATGAAATTATCCCAAATGAATAAATTATATTGATATATGACCTACTACATCAATCTAAAAACTTGTGGATACCGTATTAATTACCATCATTGTCACAAATTATCTCCATAATAATAAAGTACTCACATAAAATATGAGCACCCAAATGTTAATGTCCACATGTTGATATCACAAAAAATTATATTGCATATAATCTCAACAAATATTGCTATAAACACATATTTTTATGCAATTTATCAAGACAGGCATAAATGTAATGAGAGCCTCACTAGAATAAATTGCAATAGAAAACATTACAAAAAATGGACATATTGGCATAATTGCAATCACAAATTATTACAAAAATAATTATATGGGCATGCTTTAATGTAATGAGAGCATTCATTAATATATTTATATCATAAAAATATGATAGCATAAATTGCAATTAAAAATACTCACCTTGACACAAATTGCAATTAAAAAATATTGCATTAATTAATAATTATATTGCAATCACAAATATTGCAATAAAAATTAATCCTAATAGAAATTGCAATCACAAAGTTCGCAATTACAAAATAATCATATTTTCATAAATTGCAATCACTAGATATTGCAAGAAAAATTAAGCGTATGATTTTTAAACACTCGGAATGGTCGCCCCGGCAAATATAATTATGAAACTTAAGAAAAAATAACCCCCCCAAAAAAGGACAAATAATTTCTTAAAATTGAAATATTTAATTTTCTAATTTAGGCATTTAAATCCCAAAAAATAGAAAAAAAAAACAAAATACACAGTCAATGCGGTCAATGTGCAGTTAGCACGGTCAGCGTGGTCAGCACGTAGTCAATGCGGTCAACAGTCAACCCTCTATTTTTTCTCGCTGGTGCAGTTCCAACGAAAACTTTAAAAAATCATATCTCATTTATTTTAAATCCATTTTTTATGATTCACACACCGTTTTGAACCTCTTTTCATGATCTACAATATAGCAAAAAATATTTTGATAAAACACCACAAAATTAGGTTCGATTTTCTGGCAAAAAAAATAGATTTTAAAAATTAGGGGTTGATTTTAGTCACAAACCACTCATTCGATTTTCACCAAATTTTAACCACATGATGTACAAATTAAGACCTACATATGGTGAAAAAATCAACGAAAAATTCTTTGATCTCATTATAAAAACAATATTTTCAAAAAAAAATTATTGCATAAAAATTTTCGTGATCAATCAAGCAATTTTAACGAGATTAAGCCATAACGGCTCTGATACCACTGTTGGAAAATAATAATCAATAATTCATACATTATTTATATAAATAAATCTCTCACATAATTAGACGATTATGTGCACACAGATGTTAATCATATATGCATAATTGTGGATCGAATTAACCTTAATAGTGGAAGCATGTCGATCTACTCATACGGATCAGCCTCGTCTATAAGCCCATGTGTTTTATGGATCACGAACACATCGTCTTTCTCGTTGATTCAAGATCACCCCACGAACATCTCGAAAATCTTGTGCATACCACGAACATACTTTACTTGCCTTAGTGGATGTTGAGAGTCTGGACCAGAAAAATTCTCCAGATAGCACCGAATCAATCTAACCAACTATTACAGGAAAGAAGACTGGGTCCGAAAACCCTTATACAAACCTTGAATACAAAATCAGAAAATACAAACTATAAACAATAATAAAGCAGGATCAAGGATTATAGAATAAACACTGTAACCAAAGATGAGGGTTACAGTGATGAGTAAGGCTCAGATTAGCCCGATCCGAAGTGAAGCCCTTAAGCACTCAAAGGCAACAACCTCAACCTTGCTAAGCTAAGTAACCCACTAGCCACAAAGGCTGCCACAAAGGCTAATAGATAAACTCGCCACCAAAGGCAGTAAGGCCACCAAAGCAGAGGCAAAAGGCTTTAGTGTTCGGTGGTAAGAGAGAAAGAAGAGAAAGGTGTTCGTTCTGTTAGCCAAAAGGGCCTACTTGCTATTAAATAGCAAGTCGCCATGATGCTTGAAAGAGAAGGAGGATGGAGACAGGTAACGAGAGAGAGAGAGAGAGAGACGGGATTGGAAAGGGATAAGGCGTGAATGAGTAAAGGAGAAGAGACGTTAGGGTAATAAGAGAGAGAGATTAGACCGGCTTGGGTGAGAAAAGCGGGTAGGTTAAGTGTGGGCCTGGGCTGGTGGGTCAAGCCATCCGAAGATGTTGAAGTGGGTTGGGCCACACTAATTTCACATTTTCCACCTTGGACCAAATCCAAAGAGGTCGGATACAAAGCTTTCATCATCGCCTAATCACCGGGGCCCAAAAGATATTACCTGCAAAAAGAAGACAAGGGTATTTTTGCAATAATAATACAGATCACATAAGATGCAGAATGCTGAGATAATTTTTAAATTTTTCTATGGGAAGACATTTAGTGCCCATGTCAGCTGGGTTTTTTTCAGAACTGATTTTTTCCAGTTTGATAATTTCTTTGTTTACAATGTCTCTAATTAAATGGTATCGAACATCAATGTGTTTGGTACGATCATGAAAAACATGATTTTTACATATTTGAATGCTGGACTGACTATCAGAAAAAACAGTTGATTTTTGTTTTAGAAAACCAATTTCTTTAAGTAAACCATCAAGCCAGATGGCTTCTTTAAAAGCTTCAGTGGTGGCAATATATTCAGCTTCAGTTGTAGATAATGCAACATATTTTGAAGTTGTGATTTCCAACTAATACATGCACCACACAAAGTAAACACATAAGATGTGGTAGATTTCCTGCTGTCCCTATCATTAGCATAGTTAGAATCTACATAGCCAACTAAACTAGCACCTTGAGGATCTTTTGAAAACGTTATACCATAGTTATTAGAACCATTTAGATATCTTAACAGCCATTTGAGAGCATCCCAATGAGAAAGGGCCAGGGTTAGACATGTACCTACTCAGGCAGCTAATAGCATAAGCAATATCAGGTCTGGTACTAACCATAAAGGTACATAATAGATCCAATAGCATTTTGAATATGGGTATTTTTCATTTTTTCTTTTTCAGAAACAGTTTTGGGACATTGTTCTTTACTTAACTGAAAATGAGCAGCCATAGGAACAGAAGTGGGTTTAGAATCTGTCATAGAGAATTTTTTTTAAGAACAGTTTTACATAAGAGCTTTGATTTAAGAAAAATAGTGGAATTATTCCTATCTCTATCAATAGTCATTCCCAAAATTTTCTAGGCATCACCAAGGTCTTTCATTTCAAAAGTTTTGCTCAAACTGTTTTGCAGTTCAACAACCAGAGTAATACTGGGGCTAGCTATTAACATGTCATCAACATAGAGAACAAGAAAACAGGCATACTATTATCATATTTGAAGTACAAACAGGGATCATAAGAGCTTTTTGAAAAATTTAAAGACTGCATGAAGGAATCAAATTTTTTTTCCATTGTCTAGGTGACTGTTTTCAGACCATAGAGGGATTTTTTCAATAAGCACACATGATCAGGATTTTTCTTATCAATATAAAACCACAGGGTTGGTTCGTGTAAATTTGTCATGTAGATCACCATGTAGAAAAGCAGTTTTAACATCCATTTGCTTTAGTTCCCAATCATAATGTGCAACTAGGGCAAGTATAATGCGAACATTAGTATATTTAACAACTGGAAGAAAATTCAGTATAATCAACACCTTCAGTTTGGGTAAAACCTTTAGCTACAAGTCTTGCTTTAAAACGGGAAGAATTATTTTTCTTGTTTAATTTTAAAAATCCATTTGCAATCAACAATAGAAGCATTCTTTTTTTTGGGGACAAGGATCCAGGTTTTATTATCATGCAACGACTTAGGTTTCTTTTCATTAGCTTCAATAACCAATATTTTCTGATTCAGGAGATCCTATATTAAGTCTGCATTCCTTCCCAGCATGTTGTTCATGGTTTAAGCTAGTTGCAAAATCTCTCAAGCCTTTAAGGACACGGACTCCTACGGGTTTCCTTCGCTGTCCTCCTGTCCTCCACCCGGCTACAATCAAGAGAAGGTACTTTGATTTAAGGCTATTAGCCGAGCCTATCGCTTACACCAGCGATATATATATAACCCGCGCTGTCCTGGTCGATGCGTATGCATTATATAGGCTCTCCTGCCTCCTGAATCTCTCTCAGAGGCTCTGCTTCTGCTGGTGGGGGACTTCCTCTCCCTCTTCGCCTCGCTCACGACTTATTCTCAAGGTGCTTTCCTATCGTTAAATCCTCATTTTCCTCTCCTTTAGTGCTAATTAACGTGTGACTCGCAATCACATACTCCTCACTCTGATCTGCTATTCTAGCATATAGATTATATATATAATGCAGTGCATGAACTTCGTGATACAATGTACATATATGATATATACGCGGTCCTCTCGGTATTACCATTGGCTTACTAAGCCAGCCGGTCTTGCCTTCTAACCACCATCGCCTCAACGATGAGATAACCATCTTAGCCACGGATTGTACTTGTCGGGATTCTAAGCGTGCGCATGCGGATATATCACGACTAACCAGAGAGGCATCCAAAAAAATTGGGCCGAGTACGAC
This sequence comes from Sesamum angolense, assembly GCA_034509725.1. Classification (NCBI taxonomy): domain Eukaryota; kingdom Viridiplantae; phylum Streptophyta; class Magnoliopsida; order Lamiales; family Pedaliaceae; genus Sesamum; species Sesamum angolense. The sequence goes on from JACGWL010000015.1 coordinate 1,364,345, forward strand.
AGATCAGATTCAAATTATTCTGCCTACATCCAGTGATTCCACTGTCCATATACACTTTCTCTCAGGGATGGAATTAGTGTATTCTACGTGGATAAAGGGCGCACAGGAAGGCTACTATTATTATGTAAGCATGGTGTAAGCAGAACGCAGTTAATAAAGTTGTCTTCCCCAGAACATGTTTAGGGTACCCAGAAACCTAGATTTAATAGAGGCAAAAGCTAGACGTGTGAGTATATTTAGCGAGAGTCTCGATTCCGGAGAGGAGCCGTCGAGATATACGCATGAGCCGCTTTCTCACCACGACACTCCAAAGAGCAATATTTTTTTGCGGGGGTGTTAAAGGGGTTCGGATGCTAAGATGTGTCGGCTTATATGAATACCAAATCTCCTCTCTACAATCTCATAAGAAAATCTCAAGCGGAGAAGTTAGTTTGTTGCAGAATTTTTCGGCTCCCAATTGGACAACTAGTATTATATACAAGACTCACTCAAGGTTGCTCTACGTAGGCTCATGGTTATATTTGGGTTTTCAACTCGCCAGCATACAGATTCCTCCTCCGTCTGTAGTCGAGAGAATCTCTATCGCGCGAGAAGCAAGTCTTTTGGGTGCCAGCATCAAGAGAAACAACAGAAAGACTTTTTCTGGGCGAAAAGACTTCTCGCAATGGACAGACAGGAAAGATATCTCTTATTTCCACCATGGCGTTTTTTAATATTTTAAGCAGTTCCCCAAACATCAGCGGGTCAATAGTCTTAAGATTCTTAACCTGACATGCAGAGTATAATATGTTAGGTGTGTTGTCTTAGGGTGAAGAGAAGTCGGTAGATGGGAGAAGCGCTGTGGATGGCACTCTGGGTGTTGGGTTTTCCCTCTGAGAACTCACAGTCTCTCTAATCGGCTGAGTGAAAATCAAAACTCTACAGGTTGCATATATTGGAATACAGTCTCTCCGATTCCCTTTTTTCTTGTCACGGCAGCAGTAGACAAGGCTTTCCTGAGATACAAACTTTGTCCAGTGGTGCTGGTGATGCCTCCCCGGGAGCCCTGCTTTTTGGCCGCATTACTCTGATGGTAGAAGATTAATGGTTTGAGTGCTCAAATAGGAAGCAGCTTGCAACGCTCTGTATTGGTCTACCTTCAGACATGGACTATTATACGAGTGAACAAACATATAGGATATAATAGTTTCGTTCTCTTGTTTCCATAGAGTCTATCTCTGTACATACGAGAGATTATGATGCGGTGCCTTTTCATAATTTATATCACTCCCTTCCCCGCATTTACCTTCGAGCCCCCTACGTTCCTCGGAGGGCGGGAACAAGTACGTGGTATAGCCCAAAATCCAATGGGGGGATCATGGTGGAACTCTAACATTCTTGGGAGGGTACAGTACGTGGTGCGTTTTAAGCCATTTCAAAAAATAAACACACACACATAGTCTCATAAACATCACATATTTTTTCATTTGGCCACTGAGGAAAACTGAGGGCCAAAGTTTTCAGGACTTGGTAAGGTCTTGTACAATAATAGTCTTTTACCGGAGTAGATCAGCAGTGAAAATTCATGGTGGTATCTATTATGGAAAGAAGCTACATACAGGAAACCAGGAATCAAACACCATTGCTCGACAATTGACTGGTTGCTACAAAGAGAGTGTGATCTCAAGATTAATCAAGGATATACCGAATACACAAGGTTGGAATCATATTAGAGCGTTCGCATCTCAGAAGATCCACGGCATCCAATTTGACTAAGCTACTCGCTTCTAAGTACATTTTTTCTCTATGGACTTTTCCATTAACAGGCCGATATATAATAAATGTTTCTCTACCCACCGACCCAGGAACGCAAATTCTGGCGAAAATACTCTTGCTTGTCATGATATCTCTCTGCCTCTGCAAGCTGATACTCTTCAGTGTAGAAATCATGATATATTCTATCCTCTGATTGGCTGTTCCGGTGGAAAGTTACTCGTCGACAAGGCTGAAACTTAACATGGAATACTCTGCACGACAAGCCGTGCTATATCTCCATGCCTGTGGTATGCTCACTGCGGGTCTTTCTAGATTTATGACTCAACATTTCGGTAGGGTAAATGGAGCTTATCCTATGGATCCTTATTTTTTGCAATAATCTCCTAGCTAAGCGTATCTGAGACAGAGCTGAGAGCATACATTTTTGATATCTCACTGCATTTGGGTTTGCTCGACTTATGGCGCCGTTTCTAAGTGTTCAATGCGACGAGTGTGGTGTCTCCATATTGCTTTAATTATCTCCATAATGCCCACTAGCTATAACCAATTATCAACGAGAGGCCTCAAGGTTTCCCTCGATTTTGAATCCCCCCTAACTTACGCTTACTAATTGGCGTGAGTGTACTTCCTCCTCCATCTCGGCCACGTGCTATAACTATAGAGGGATCCACGGCGGTTTTATTTTGGAAGTTTTCCATGAACGAGACCAATTTTGAATGTGGCTAATTCAAATTCAAAACAGGTGTGTTTTCTATCTGCTTTGACATGTCCCTTTATTAGTTCTTGATGGTCACCGTCTACGGTGGGAAATCATAATGGTTTCCTCCAATGTTTTTAGAACCATCAAAGCTGGCTAGCAATCCTTATAAACTGAATTGTATCTACAACGAGTAACGAAATAATAGACTTGTCTCCAGAGCAAGATAGCGCACGAAGTTTCGGTTTATAATAATCTTTGATTAACTTCTTACATCGATTTTGTTTTCGTTATGGGAGGGATAGTTATCTCTGCCAATTGTTATTCGGCAGTATTCTCAGAGCGTAGTAGCTACCTTTTCTAATCCACAGAATTCCACGCATAAGTTTAGTCGACATGAAATAGCTCTATTCAGTCTCGCTCTGGTTTTATCTTACGTCTCTCTCTCTTCCTGTCTCGGTTGTAGAGCACGAGAGCAGCCCAGGTCCGCTTCATCAATTATCTCAAGTTTTTTCGCTTCGATTGATACTTATGCGTCGACCGCGTGAAGTGTTCCAGTGATCCGGAGGCTAGACTGTTTGTGTGCGCCGCCGTATCGCCTCACTGTCTCGTCGGAACGTCGTCTTCTCGGTAGAAAGATCATACAACATGAACTTACCCTTTTCACTTATATCATTTTGTATGGAGGCCCACAGAGTTAGTCAGTAAACAACCGAGTTTCTCGTATCAAGGTGTGAAACTGCTGTGGTTGAGATTATAACCAGGACCCCAAGTAATCTCTATGTTCAGACCAAGACCATGCTAAAGGTCACACATGAGAACACCAGTACGGAGACGAAAGCAGCAACCAGTCAGCCAGTCGACAGGGCAACAAAGTAAACAGCGAATCAGGGCAACCCGGTTGAGACTCTCCCGGCTCGCTCCAAAACGAACCATAAGCTCTCGGGGGCGCGGGGATCTTTGGACTGGACCCCCTCCGCAAAGCAACCGAACGCATTAACCGAGCGACGGGACGCGGTGCGGGTTCTGTTCTGAATCGGGGCGTGAACCGAAACCGGCCGCCAGCATGGTAGGGGGAAAAGCGCTCCCCGGAACGCAGCCATAAGTGAAAAGCAGAACACGAAGACGTTACCGGGCCGCCGCAGAGGGGCGAGTCTGCTCCTTGCTCCCGGTAGGGGCGCTCGTGCGATGAAAAGGGGACGGTTACGTTGAGAGCGATAATATTACCGAAGTAGTCGCTCAGAACAACGACCACTCCTTCTAATCATCCCAACTGTTTGAGGGGAGGTCTCACTCTTCGACCTCTCGAGTGGCAGTACTCGACTATTCCGATGCGAATGAAGACGTCACCGAACGAATGACTCGTATACTCTAGCTGAGTAATATACTCGACGAGAAATACCAGGTGTAGACGATCGAGTCTTTGAACGCAAGTTTGCGCGCGCGCATATCCATGCTTCTCTAGCGAGATATCTCTGATATGTGATGTCGGATACTGCAGGTGTGTCACTGCAAGTTACATGGGTGCAGTGTCGCGCTCCTACGTAGCATCTGCTCTACAAGGCTCTGCACTACATCTTGCTGCCGATCGCTCTAGACGTACGTCTGTGTATCTGCTGTGCAGTGCTCTCTGGCTAGCGTCAACTCTAGATCACTCTCTGATAGCTAACGTGTGTGTACATAGCCGTACCCGCGTAGACGCGTCCCTCACTTCTGATAGACGTGCGCTGACGCTCATGAAGGCTAATGAGATGAATTGGCACAAACGCAGTACGCACGTTATCCAGGCACTTAGTGTTTGGTGATGTAAGAGAGAAGAGAGAGATGTAAGGTGTTCGTTCTACCTCTAGCCAAAAGGCCTACCTTGCTATTAAATAGCAAGTCGCCATTGATGGTTGAGGGGAGAAGACGAGAAGGAGGCGGTGGAGAACCAGACAACGAGAGAGAGAGAGAGAAACGAAGCGGGGCATTGGAAAGGGATGAGGCGTGAATGAGTTAAGGAGAAGAGACGTTAGGGTAATAAGAGAGAGAGATCAGACCGGGTCGGGTGAGAAAAGCGGGTAGGTTAAGTGTGGGCCTGGGCTGGTGGGTCAAGCCTTCCGAAGAGGTTGAAGTGGGTTGGGCCACACTAATTTCACATTTTCCACCTTGGACCAAATCCAAAGGGGTCGGATACAAAGCTTTCATCATCGCCTAATCACCGGGCCCAAAGATATTACCTGCAAAAAGAAGACAAGGGTAATTTGCAATAATAATACAGATCACATAAGATGCAGAATGCTGAGACAATTTTTAAATTTTTCTATTGGAAGACATTTAGTGCCCATGTCAGCTGGGTTTTCTTCAGAACTGATTTTTTCCAGTTTGATAATTTCTTTGTTTACAATGTCTCTAATTAAATGGTATCGAACATCAATGTGTTTGGTACGATCATGAAAAACATGATTTTTACATATTTGAATGCTAGACTGACTATCAGAAAAAACAGTTGATTTTTGTTTTAGAAAACCAATTTCTTTAAGTAAACCTTCAAGCCAGATGGCTTCTTTAAAAGCTTCAGTGGTGGCAATATATTCAGCTTCAGTTGTAGATAATGCAACATATTTTGAAGTTGTGATTTCCAACTAATACATGCACCACACAAAGTAAACACATAAGATGTGGTAGATTTCCTGTTGTCCCTATCATTAGCATAGTTAGAATCTACATAGCCAACTAAACTAGCACCTTGAGGATCTTTTGAAAATGTTATACCATAGTTATTAGAACCATTTAGATATCTTAACAGCCATTTGAGAGCATCCCAATGAGAAGGGCCAGGGTTAGACATGTACCTACTCAGGCAGCTAATAGCATAAGCAATATCAGGTCTGGTACTAACCATAAGGTACATAATAGATCCAATAGCATTTGAATATGGGGTATTTTTCATTTTTCTTTTTCAGAAACAGTTTTGGGACATTGTTCTTTACTTAACTGAAAATGAGCAGCCATAGGAACAGAAGTGGGTTTAGAATCTGTCATAGAGAATTTTTTAAGAACAGTTTTTACATAAGAGCTTTGATTTAAGAAAATAGTGGAATTATTCCTATCTCTATCAATAGTCATTCCCAAAATTTTCTAGGCATCACCAAGGTCTTTCATTTCAAAAGTTTTGCTCAAACTGTTTTGCAGTTCAACAACCAGAGTAATACTGGGGCTAGCTATTAACATGTCATCAACATAGAGAACAAGAAAAACAGGCATACTATTATCATATTTGAAGTACAAACAGGGATCATAAGAGCTTTTTGAAAAATTTAAAGACTGCATGAAGGAATCAAATTTTTTATTCCATTGTCTAGGTGACTGTTTCAGACCATAGAGGGATTTTTTCAATAAGCACACATGATCAGGATTTTTTTATCAATAAAACCACAGGGTTGGTTCGTGTAAATTTGTTCATGTAGATCACCATGTAGAAAAGCAGTTTTAACATCCATTTGCTTTAGTTCCCAATCATAATGTGCAACTAGGGCAAGTATAATGCGAACATTAGTATATTTAACAACTGGAGAGAAAATTTCAGTATAATCAACACCTTCAGTTTGGGTAAAACCTTTAGCTACAAGTCTTGCTTTAAAACGGGAAGAATTATTTTCTTGTTTAATTTTAAAAATCCATTTGCAATCAACAATAGAAGCATCTTTTGGTTTGGGGACAAGGATCCAGGTTTTATTATCATGCAACGACTTCATTTCTTCTTCCATAGCTAATAACCAATTTTCTGATTCAGGAGTTTTTATAGCTTCATTATAGGAAGTTGGTTCTTCAAGATTTTTAGTGTTTAAAGCTAGTTGAAAATCTCTAAGTTTAGCAGGGATCCTAGGTTCTCTTCGTTCTCTGTCCCTAGCAAGAAGGTACTGATTTAAGCTATTACCAGTTTCTAAGTTTTCATTTTCTGTTTCTGTTTCTACCTGTTTTCTTCCCCTGTTGGTTATCCTCTATAGGTTCCTCCACTTGTTAAAGGTGCTTTCTATGTTAAATTCCTCAATTTTCTTAGGGGATTTAGACAGACATGGAAATTCAGATTCATTAAAAATAACATCCCTACTTATTAAGACTTTAAAACCTGGTTGGCTTCTAAGCCAGAGTCTATAGCCTTTAACACCATCAGGATAACCAATAAAAACATATTTTTGGGATCGGGGATCAAGTTTATCACCATGGGATAAAGCAAAAGCAGAGCATCCAAAAATGCGTAAAGAAGAAAGATTTACATCAGAATCTGTCCATATACACTCAGGAATTTTTCCAGATAAAGGCACAGAAGGAGATCTATTAATCAGATAAGCAGCAGTTAATAAAGTTTCTCCCCAGAAAATTTTAGGTAACCAGAACTAATTAATAAGCATCTAACTTTAATCAAAAGAGTTCCGTTCATACGTTCAGCAACACCATTTTGCTGGGGGGTGTAAGGGGTAGTTTTATGTCTTTTGATTCCAAATTCTTTACATAAATCAGAAAAGTTTTGGTTGCAGAATTCCAACCCATTGTCAGTTCTTAAAGCTTAAGTTTCTGGCCAGTTTGATTTTCAACCAAAGTTTTCCAATTTCGAAATTTTTCAAAAGCTTCAGATTTGTGTTTCATCAAGAAAACAAAGACTTTTCTGGAAAACTTATCAATGACAGACAGAAAGTATCTATTTCCACCATGGGTTTTAATATTAGCAGGTCCCAAACATCAGCATGTACATAATCTAAAATGCATACAGAAGAGGTGGGTTTTGGGGAGGGTGATGAAGGAAAATGCACTCTGTGTTGTTTTCCTAAAACACATTCATCGCATAAATCAAACTCTACAGGTTTTTCCTTTAAAATTCCATTTTTATGCAAGAAATCAAGACCTTTCATGCTGATATGCCCAAGCCTTTTATGCCATAAATCAGATGTAGTAGTTTTTGAAATAGATGCAGTATGGCACTCATACTTCACAGAACAAACATATAAGTTTCGTTTTCTTTCAGCTTTGAAAACAGTATGAGATCCTTTCATAATTTTCATCACTCCCTTCCCCCATTTTCCTTCAAGCCCCTCTTCCTCGAGGGCGGAACAAGAAATCAGGTTATGAGCCAAATCAGGGACATGTCTAACATTCTTGAGTGTCAGTTTAAAGCCATTTTCAAAAATAAACACACATCACCATAGTCATAAACATCACATATTTTTTCATTTGCCATAGAAACTGAGCCAAGTTTTTCAGACTTGTAATTTGTCAAAATTTCACGGAAAGGAGTCATATGATAAGTACATCCAGAATCAATCAGCCATTCATTTATGTTTAGAGAAGGTGACACAGAATTAACATCACAGATCATATAGACTTCATCAGAATCAGCAACATTTGCAGTATCTTTTGAAACATTTTTTCTTGGTTTCCTACAGTCTTTAATAAAATGTCCTCTACCACCACAATTATAACATCTTTTCTCTTTTGATTTTTTCTTCATTGTTTCTTTCATTATTGCTTTTATCATTTCTGTATTGATTCCTAGAATTGCTCCTTCCCCTACTCCTACTTCTGCTTTTACTGTGTCTTCTGTATTTATAGTCTGAGTTTCTTTTTTGATCTCCCTCTAACAAAATTTACCTCATTTTGGTTTTGACTAGGCTTATTAGTCTTCAGGTCCATTTCTTTATTCTTTAGGCCACTAACAACAGTTTCAAGATTAACATTATCCCCATACTTAATGGCTGCTTCTACATCTCCGTAAGTCTCAGGTATAGCATTTAAAAGAACAATAGGTGAATAATCATCAATATTTTTATCTCTAGTTAACTTAATATCTTGGATTAACTTAGTGAAATCATAATGTTTCATCAATGTTTTTAGACAGGTCAAGTTTGTATCTAAAAAATTTTTCAAGCAGAAATAACTTACTAGGTAAAGAAGTTTCTGTATAAAGTTCTTCAATTTTTTCCATAGTTCTTTAGCAGATTCTTGTTTACCTACTTTTCTAATCACAGAATCAGATAAGTTTAGAATAATAGAGGAGTAAGCATATTCATCATTTTCAAGTTTTTTGTCATCAGAAACAGTATCAGCATATTTTCCATCAATAGCTTTGAAAACCTTTTGTTGAATCAAAATACCTTTCATTTTTTGTTGCCAAATGGAAAAATCAGTTTTACCATGAAACGGTTGAAGATTATAACCAGCCATAATTTTAAAACAGAGAGTAAGTAACTGACACAGAGGAAGGAAACCACAGAACAGAGTAAAACAACAGAAGGTAATCAACAGAGATCAAAAAACGAAAAATTGAATGGGGGATCTTGACTGACCCTCAAAACCAGATACCCGACGGTCTTCCGAGGGACCCGGCCAGGAGAGGAAGTCAGTAAGAAAACAGGAAAGGGTCGAGGGAAGCAGTTAATCGAAGTTAGGGATAGAAGTTACCGTGAGAGCGAAATACCCAGAGCCAGGGACACACCCTGCTCTAATACCACTGTTGAGAGTCTGGACCAGAAAAATTCTCCAGATAGCACCGAATCAATCTAACCAACTATTACAAGAAAAGAAGACTGGGTCCGAAAACCCTTATACAAACCTTGAATACAGAATCAGAAAATACAAACTGTAAACAATAATAAAGCAGGATCAAAGATTATAGAATAAACACTGTAACCAAAGATTAGGGTTACAGTGATGAGTAAGGCTCAGATTAGCCCGATCCGATAGTGAAGCCCTTAAGCCACAAAGGCCAACAACCCGCAACCTCGGTTGCTAAGTAACCACTAGCCACAAAGGCTGCCACAAAGGCTAATAGATGAACTTGGCCACAAACGCAGTAAGGCCACAAAGGCAGAGCCACAAAAGGCTTTAGTGTTTGGTGAATGTAAGAGAGAAAGAGAGATGTAAGGTGTTCGTTCTACCTCTAGCCAAAAGGCCTACCTTGCTATTAAATAGCAAGTCGCCATTGATGGTTGAGGGGAGAAGACGAGAAGGAGGCGGTGGAGAACCAGACAACGAGAGAGAGAGAGAGAAACGAAGCGGGGCATTGGAAAGGGATGAGGCGTGAATGAGTTAAGGAGAAGAGACGTTAGGGTAATAAGAGAGAGAGATCAGACCGGGTCGGGTGAGAAAAGCGGGTAGGTTAAGTGTGGGCCTGGGCTGGTGGGTCAAGCCTTCCGAAGAGGTTGAAGTGGGTTGGGCCATAAGTGGATTTGGGCCACACTAATTTCACAGTGAATTATTATTAGAGTAACCCACTCATTCACACACCTCAAATCCAAGAAGCCTATGATGATGCTTCAAGGAAGAAAGTAGAGAAAAAAAGAGAGAGAAAATTGGAGGGACTATTGTGATCAATTAACCCGACTCAATATCCACCAATATTGATTCCCAATAATTTTAAAATTTTACTAAATTGTAATATAGGAATATATATATATATATATATATATATATATATATATTATAGTGCATTACGCTTAACTTATACATATCTTTGGCTGCTTAGCTGAAAACTGTGTGTATCAAATTGCCTTTAGTGATCAACCACTCCCCTCCATCAAGCAACTCAAGAACCCTAAAATTTCTCTCTCTGATCATTTCCATTCCAAGTTAAGTCTAAGGCTAGCAATGGCTTCCACCCCTCAAAGCTTCCTCGGTTTTCTCATCCTCGTCCTCGTCATCGTCTCCCTAGCCGTGCAGACGGTTGCAGGGCGGGATATCTCGACCGACGCCAGGCCTCACCCTGAGTCGGTCGGGCATTTCCATGGCGCGGGGATCCTTCCCCCAAGGCATGGTCCCATCACCCGGATTGGAGGAGGAAATAGCGTTTCGCCTCCTGGAGTTGGGCGTTAGGCTGGCCGGCAGATCGAGTGGCCATAGCTATGTTCCAGGCGTAGACGACACGTTTTCGCCCAACCCCGTTGGTGGGGGCCGGGGTTAATCCTGTACCGTGGGCCATTGAGTTTTCTTAGTTTTTCTACTGGTGGAAATGAGTGAGAATGATTGTATTAGGAATGTGGGGTTTCTAGTATTATGCATCGATCAGTCTTCTATCAATAAAGAATTCTCGTCTTTTTTATTTTTTTGACTAACATCTTTTTCTTTTACATTTCCTTTTATATACTCACTATACCTCCTATAAAAAAAATTGGGTAAATTACATTGGCACCCCCGAGATTATGTTAAATTATACAAATACCCTCTCTGATTTACAAAACTATAACTACACCCCCTTACGGGTGTTAGTGTAATATTTTTAAAAAAAATTTGTGTAAGTTTTGCTTTTAAAGAGAAAATGTAGTTGCAATTACAATTATAACCCCAAAAAATGTAGTTATAATTTTACAAAAAATAAAAAATATTTATGTATTTTGGCATAACATACGAAGATGTGAATAATTTCTCTTAAAAAAAATTTGAGTCCATATTGAGGTGGTCTTACACAATAAAAGAAGTCTTGTTTCAACCCTAGTTTGGAACCTAGATTTTCTAGGGGGGAAAAAAAAGAAAGAAAAAAGATAATGATTACGGATTGAATTTTATATATATTGTAAATTTTCTTTAATCTTTTATACATATATCATGTGAGTAGTTATTTTTAAATAAAATGGAACATATAATTTTTTTTATACAGATCGTCTGTATATCATGATTTTCTTGCTTCAAATACGTTTTCAGATTAATATTAAACATTTTTTTGCTCGTTCTTCATGACTAAAATTCAAAATCCAAATATTAGCTCATGATGGCTACAAATAATATTGGGTTACAATAATATTAATCTTATCCTAAGCAATTATTAGTAAAAAAATATTATAAAATCAGTTGTTGACACTATAAATAATAAATGATAGATATATAATTACAACATAAATATATATAGTGGCAATCATATTTGTTGTCATTACATTATTACGATACATGTGTCGCTAATTATTTATAGTGTCAATTGTATGTAAAATAAATTACCAATAATTATTTTTAGGGACAATATTTACATAAAACAGTGTTACTATTAAAATTAATAATTATAGTGATAAAATAAAATTCTTGTAATTTAATAGAATGAATGATTATAATTTTAATTTTTTATGACTAATATTCTTTTTTTGGAAGTGCATTAAAAGATGTCTTCAGATTTTTGCATGCAGATGGGCTTCATTTTCTTATTAATGAACTGTTAGGCTGTTTGGCTAGCTGAGCTTATATATAAGTTATTTAAATCATTTTTATAACATGATTTGAAAACTTATAAGTTTTTATATAAAATTTTTGGATATCAAAATAAAATGTTTAAGATCTTTTAAAGAAGAGTAAGCACAACCCATTTTTGAAAAGAAAAAAATTACGCTCTTCAATCCTAATATTGAATAAATAAAAAAATTGGGTAAAAATTTTTTTAGTCCCGTTAAAAAATATCATTTTCATTTTTGGTACCATAAATTGTGGCGAGTATCGCTTTTGGTACAATAAAACACAAAAATATGCCTTTTTGGTCCCAAGTTAACGGCAAAGGTTAACGGTCATTAACTCTTATTGGAAGACTCTGTATAGCTCCAACCCCCCTCATCCTCCCCTAGCCCCAGCCGGCTGCCCCCTTTTCCCTCGCCACCAGCTTCTATGCCCCTCCTCCACTGACCGTTGTTGCCACCCCAGCCTTCGTCGCACCCTCCCCTTCCGTTTCCCGTGGCACATTCCCCTCCCCCAGAATCCTGGCCCCTTCTCTCTCCCCCCCCCCCCCCTCTAACATTGAGATTTTAATCACATGAGGCCCAGGCATATACATCAGCTCTATCAAATATTAAACGTTAGAGTAAATAATATGGACTCTTCTAAAATTTGATATAATTATAAATATTCTCTTAATATTTGAGAAATCATATATCTCCATGATATATAAGCATAATAACGTAACCCTTGGATGGTAAAATAAATATATCACTTTTACCGTTGCTGAAATTTTAATTTACTTTTTTTAAGAAAATAAAAAATATAAAAAAAATTGCTTGAACAAATGTTATTATAAAACAAATGTAAAAATCTAATGTTGAATGGTGTTATTATAATTAATATATATATATATATATATATATATATATATATATTAAAAGTATGTAAAATATAATTTATGGTCCAACAGGATTTTTGGACAGTTAATGAAATGTGGATAAAAACCCTCACAAAAGTAAATAGAATGGGTCAATGTTGGACGAACGACGTTATTAAGAGGTATTTTGTATTTTTAAAAAATTGAAAAAAATATTTATAATTGTATCACATTTTATGTGCTTTCGACGAAATTTATCCTAAACATTATGCATCAGGATATAACATTAATCAATCATATGCACCAGAATATAAAATTTCTCCATTTTCATCATTTAGTGCATATTGTGATAATGTGGAGTCCAATTTTGCAGTATTATCAAGTTGATTGCACATTATTTTGATGGTGATGATAATGATGAACAAAATGAGTCAATACAAAATGTGGGCAAGAAAATAAGAAGACCTCAACGTCAACGCCACTGACGCAATTGTAGAACAGTTGGACATTTCTAATATTTTTAGTTAATACAGTTTTAACAATTTATTAAATTTATTATTTAAATTTGTAATTGTATGGTTTTATTAATTAATTATTACATAGAATTATGTTTTTTTCTTAAAAAGCCGTGGATAGAGACCACGACTTGGAGTCGTGGTTGGTGTCCACGACTTCGAGTCGTGGATAGCTTTTTTTAAAAATAAAGGCCGAATCAACGGCTGAATTTAAAAAAGAATTATGTGTCGAGTCGTTGTCCACGGCTCGACATAAATTAATTAATACATTTAAAAAAATATTAAAAAATATTTTTTATAATTAAAAAGTTAATTAACCCATTATGACTGTGGCCTCAATATATATCTTCTCTGTGCGGTATCAATACTTGTGACATATTGCAATGCCTGTTGGCAGATTCAATATATATACCTTCATATTCACCCTACATTGAGAAAAACAAATTCAATCACAACAGGATACCTAAACATTTCAAAAAAATATTAGTAACAAAAAAAAAAAAAAAATTCTGATGAAAATTTCTCATAAAAAAATAGAAGAACAAATTTCCGTTTTTTTTATTCAAAAGAAAATTTTCGAATTTCAAAATCAAATCCCTTTACAAGTGTGTTCATTACTAACAACATGGATAAATTCATAAGAAACATGAATTTTGGAGCCTCCACATCAGGGGACAACCAAGAAAATTCGAATATAATTACTATAGGGAAAACCTTGTGGAAGACAAGGATCTTTTTTATTGGAAAATAAATGATAGTAAGGTATTCAAATATAATTACTACATAATGATACCATTCTGTACCAGGATATGACAACCAAGATAAATTTGAATATAATAAACATTGTTGAAACTATGTTAGGAAATATAAAGATCTTCACAAGTGATATCATAAATATAAAAATTAAATTATAATAATTATGAAATCACAACAAGATATAAATCAAGATATATGAATCAAAATAAGATTGGAGAAAACTTACTGAATATCAGAATATGGATACAATAAATTTTACAGAATAATTGGATGTACAATGATATTAATTATCAAAGACATCTAATTTCTGTATGCTTGAAGATTACAAAGATCTTGAAGAAAATTACAAAGAACTTAAAACAAATGTTTGGAACTAGAAGCAAAAGAGTGAGAAAGTGTGTGGAGAATGCTTGAAGAAAGTTGTGTTTCTTTCTCTTCCGAATTGTTCCTTATATAGAAGTTGATGGCCATCCTATTCCTTCTTCCACTTGAGTAAAAGATGACTTTGATGGCTGTCAATCATGCCATAAGTGGATTGCAAAATTTTTACAAGAATACATCTTTATACCATCTAAAATCATGGAGTTTTCTACATTTTAGATTTTGCAAAAATTATGTATTTCTTTCTTGGTCAAGTTGGGGGGTTTCCAATAAAGTGGATAATAATGGATATATAAAATTAGAGATAAATATATATATATATGGATAAATAGTATAATAGGTCCTTTAAATTTATTTAAAATCACGCTTTAATTAGTATCTCTAATTTATTTCTTGATTTTAGGGTTCTAATTTTTTTTTTTTTTGTCTCAATTTGATCTCTCTAACCATTTTCAGACGAAATTCTAGCCAAAAAATAATCACGTGACAAGCACATTTTCATCAAAAAAATAAAAACAATAAAACACAACTAGGATGTGTTCTAAGATGTAGGTTTTTTCCTGTATGCACATTCAGCATCTAAAATCATGAGTTATACGCCCAAATCCTATTACACAATAGGACCGTATTCTTTAATGTAGAACTTCAATGCACAAACAGATAACAACACGTCCAGACCATGTTTTCGTCCTAAAGTTTACTAAGAATCCTTCTTCTATTGTGCTTTTACAAACTTTACTTCATTTACTACAACACTACAAATTTTTAGTTTTCTCTCAATGTATTGTTGGCCACAAAAGAATATCCTTAAATAAGGATCAACATCTAACATTTGGGAATGCAGTTACAGTGCTTTCTCCGCCTAAAAAAGTTGCAAATTTGATTGTTTTACAAATTTAATGGACTACACTGAGAAAAATAAATTTACATTGACTATTTTTACCCTCATAAAATCAAAATCCGGCCACATTTTCACATGAAAATTGTTAGAGGGACCAATATGATACTAAAATTAAAGTTTCAGGTTGCTAACGTCAAGATATGAATTTGAGGGACTAAAGTGATTCTAAACACACACTCAAGGGACCAACTATAATATTTAGAGATAATTACACTCCCTCCCTTGACAATTTTGTAATATATACGTAGATTCCTTGTGGTTTAAAAATTTACATCTAGTAGTACTCCTAATATTTGTTGATATTAATAAAAAAATTGAGTGAAAATCAATATTTATCCTCAATTGATTTATTATTGATTTCTTGCAGTCAAACAAATCTTTTGTGACTAAACTACTCCAATAATGGTAAAAACATCCCTCCTCATATACATTAATGTGTGAAGATGTGTAAGTTTAATTTAGTCATAAAATATTTTTTTTTACCTACAATAAATTAATAATAAGTCCAGTGGGGTAAATACAAAATTTTATACGATTTTCTTGTTAATATAATCAAATTCAATGAATTTTGACTAACATAAATGACTTATTTATTAGACCGAAACAAACCTTAAGGGTACAAGATGTAAACTTTTGAATCACGGAAAATTTGCGTAATTATATCAAATTTTTGATGAAGGATAGTGTAATTATTCCTAATATTTACCCTTTAAAAAAATCAGATTTTAATAGGTTATAATAATACCATGTTCCTCTTTGACCTTTTGATAGAACTGTTCGAACCTAATTTAAAGTGTAAACATAATCTTTTGTAACATGTGGTCTATTTTAATTACTCAGTAATCACTTTAGAATTAAATTACATATAGATCATATTTGATAAAAGTTTATAAATTGTAGTTTTAATAGTGATGCAAAATTGCCTAATTACCCATATACCTATCAAATATCGTTTAAAGTTCTTCATGAGCCTTAAGAATGAAGTAGTTCAGACATCTAAACGTTTGGACGATTTGTTGGGCTCTTTGGACGAGCCGGAATATGGGTATGTTCGAGGACACCTCCTTGGACGCACAGGCCGTTGTCCTCCAGGTCTTTCGCTCCCTCCAAGCGGTTGATAGTGTGGTTTGATCGTTTTTAGGCGTGGTTCTCTTTTTTGTGTCTTATTATTTGGCTTCTTGAGTTGTCTTGGTTTGAACATTTTGGTCTGGTTGGCTTTGGTATGCATATACCCCATTTCTCCTCCTTGAAGGGAAAAGAAAATTTAACTACAATATATATAAATATATATGTATATATATATATATATATATATGTATATATATATATAATCAATTAACAATTACGAAGCAACACAATGTCAACCTAGAGATCACCAATTCAACATAGACAGAAAATAGGTTAAAACGCGTCAATGAGGCCTAGTTCAATTTATGAAACTGAAGCTAGTTTAGTTGGCAAAACTGAGGCCCATGATTTTAAAAGTCACGGGTTTGAGCCTACTTTATGCGTGGAATATTATATCTAATGAATAGTAGATGTGTTGTGTCTACTGAATAGTAGACGTTATTAGATTTCGTTTAATTGATATCCGATAGAAATGATTGTAATCAATTTGTTTCAATTAATGATAGTTCATTGCTCTTATTTTTAAAAATATAAAATAAACAGGTTAAAACACATTAACTAAAATGACACTTCCGCCAACTCAAATGAAAATGCCTAACAACTTGCTATCAACATAAAACACTTTGGCATATAAATCGGGTCCACAAAACAAGGGGGAAATTGCACTTTTAGTTCCATATGATAGGGTACCTTGCACATTTGGTTCCATAGTTACGGATTAGCACATTTAGTCCCATAAGATAGATATTGTAGCAATTTTTGTCCCATAGAATACAAATTTGACACATTTGGTCCTATATAATAAAAATTATGGCGCATTTGGTCCCATAAAATATAAATTTTTATATCTTATAAGAGCAAATGTGCCACAACTTTATATGCTATGGGACTAAATGTGCTACAATTTTATCTTATGGGACTCAAAATGCTATAATATTTATCCTATGGAACTAAATATGCTAGCTCGTAAACTATGGAACCAAAAGTGCAAACACCCTATCGTGTTGGACCAAAAATGCAATTTTCCCTAAAACAAGTGATCCAAATATTACCATAATTTTCTTTCAAATAATAAGAACTGAAGAAATGGGATTACATCATTCTCCTGTAATCAAGAACCACTCTCATTCCCAGTTGGAAACCGTGGAACGACAATATATTTGCATAATTCATCAGTCAGTAGCTAATGCATCTCGTCGTTACCCAGAATCATAGTCCATCAACTTAGGCGCCAGAAAACCATTGAGATCATAATTCTTACAGTTTCTTCCAGCACTAAAAGCAAAACGTTGAACTCATATAACGGGCAAGAACCGATCACGTTAATGAAAGATGAAATCGGTGTTATTAATCAAACATAGAAATTATACAATGAAAAATTAAAGAACTTAGTGGTACAAAGATTAGCAACTGTTCATTCTAACCCAAACTTATAAGCAGTAAGGCACGAGTAGTTACGTCAAACTGTGCATGTCTGCAGATCACTTTTGGAGAAATTGAACGAAGATCAAATGCCTCATTTAATTAATCCTGTGGAAAACACACCAAAAATAACAGGAGAAAGACATCCGAAGGTGAGACCGCAGGTTGAAGGTCAAAAAACAGCGCAGTAAATATGGGCAAACGCAGTTTTGGCTAGCATTAAACTATCGTGAAAATATAGCAGCCTGTTGAAAATTGCCACAAACAAACTCAGCTCATGAGTCATGACAAGAAATAATCACCATGCGACTCAATTTAGGCAACATTATATGAAAAAAGATCTTTGTATTTACTTCATCAGAAGGGTATATTGAGGAGATACCGATTAAGCCGTATTTTCTTACTCAAAATGGTTCAGTTCTCAAGCAGACAGAAATGATCCTCCAAGCCACTTCCACAAGTGAATCAGATCTCAACATCTAATTAGGTGATCGCTAGTTGAACTATTACTAAAGTTGTGGCAGCATTTACTTGTCACGAGTAATCTGTTGATTGTCAGGAATATTACGGCAAAGTTCTTTTCATCTGTTGTGAGAGTAGTTTCTTGAGATACTTCATACAGGTTGGTAAAGGCCAGAATTTAGACCTTTGATGAAGTGTAGACTTGCTACTATGAACAGGCTAACATATTTTTGAGTAACATAAGAAAGTGACTTTCAGATACTCTTTCTGTCTCAAGTTCAAACTAATGCTTTACCTTGGAAATGCACTATAGAGTTATGAGAACAAAACTATTCTCAGTTTGTACTGTAAAATTAACTGAATGGATATATCAAAAGCTAAAGAAAACTAAAATTTCTCAAAATTGGTGACAGTACCAGAGTTGAAGATTCTCTAACAATGTAAGAATCTCTGTTGCCTGAGCTGAGTTTAGGAATATCATGGAACTCATAACTTAGATCAACTAGTCCAGGCTGATTGGATTATAGAATAGGTTATATTTTCAAGAAGGAAAACATCTCTGAGCATATGTCGCCGTTTCATTGGTTAGTTAATTTCCTAATGCCCACAAGAAAAATAAAACGAAGATAGAAAAAGGTCGCTCTATCACGCTAAACCTTGCAGAAAATGGATGAAGAAAGCAAGAAAGATTTTCCAGCATAAGAATTGGTTTTAGAACCTTCATCAGAAGTTCAATTACTCTATTTTAATAGACCAATTGTTATCTCTGCCCTTACATCAGCTCATTCTTTTTTATGGTCATACCCTGAGCACTTATGGACAACTTTAAAATTGATAGCAACAGATAACTGACAAATGCTAATTTGAAGCTGCAACTATCTCAAACATCTTGGATCAAAGTTCTTTCTGACGAAGCAAGATCTCATATAGACGGGTCAATAAAAATGTATACATTTCTGGGACTAATAAATGTAGCCAAAACGTAATGAGAAGCTTGAGATGAACTTCTCATTTACCGACTATGATGCTCGACTCTTTTAACCTTCTCCACCCCGTAACAGCTACTACCAACTGATCAACAAGGCTTCTGTAGAAATCACCAATTTCGAGTTTCATATACAGATTTGTCATTCCACATTTTAACTATCTGCTTATAAGCATTAAGGGCTATAACTTCCATTAGAAAGGACTTGATGTTGCTTAGGCTACTCATTTCAATAACATATGCAAAGTGTGATCCTGGACATGATAAGTTTTTAGGGTTTACATGGTTTTTATACAGTGCCCACGGTCATGTTATCACCAGCTTATTTTTCAACATGTCTCTCGCTTTCTTACTTCCTGTACATTGAACATGTTAACTACAATGTTTTTCCTGATTCATCCGCTTCCTCCAATATGGAGAGATACAAAGTAAATTCTTGCATTGGCTACAAAAACAGTTTCATTCGTTAAATGCCGACTTGTTCGTGAACCCATTCCAAAGCTGAGCTGACAGAATTTCAACTCTCTGAAATTTTCATTTTCTGGAAGTGAACAAAGAAGCTTCAAGTAGCTAAGTTTATTTAAATTGTGCCACACTGTATTTGCTTGCCTAGTGAAATCTCAAATTTGACTGTTTTAAAATATTTCCTTGTGGGTGCTTTACTCCAAGATTAAACGCACTAGTTTTCCTATTTACCCATCTCACATTACATAAAAAGAAAAATAGCATCGAGGAAGCATCCGGATTTGAACCTCATGTCACACTGTGCTTCCATGTACTCTGAATTCAAATAAACTCTACAGCCTGCAGTCCGTTAAAACATCCGACATCACTTGAGGATGAAATGGAAACGTTCAAAAAAACCCACTTCCTTCCCCCTCCCGCCATCTACAACACAAATTGTCAAAAGATTTTCCTTACCTATCGACAATGTATTATAGCTCAAGGGGCAACTTACAATTCACACTTGACCCAACTTTGGCTTTTATACAAGAAACAAAGATACCCCTGAAAGAGGATACATTGTGTTAACCTTAAGCAGTTTTCTAGATCAGAATTAGTCTTTTGCATTCAACTCATCAATGTGAAATGCCTGAACACCATCCTGTATCCCAATGAAAACTAAAATTTACTGGGAGATCATTTCCTTGCCTCACAGGACTGTATAAAGTCAAAATTCCAGATTCAATAATTCAAAAATCAAGTATGAATGCTTCAATCAAATGAATGAACCAAGAAACTTCAACAGGTTAATTGGGAGTCTAGTCAGAGGAAATTAACAGATTTTGGGAACCATCACGTAAATAAAGTTTCTGGATCTAAAATCTCTCAGATGGAACAGAGAAATCCAACCGATAAACCAATTGTTTCTCGTCAAATAACCCAAATCACGTTCTTGGTTCTTTGATAAGCTCAACTTTGGCCAAAGAATTTCAGTATTTCACCATCAAATATGCCACTTGTAAGATGCCCACTCATTCTATGACTTCCATTTCTACAAAATGGTCCACTTATTCGGACCTTTTTGCTTCTCTTACGTAGACACACAGAAACAAACAGCACAGAGGGAAATCAACGGTTTTGACAAAATGGGGATATTTAACGGAAACAAATATTAGGACCCAAAATGAAAAAATGGGATGTCAAAATGTTACCTTCTTGAATCAAAATCCGACCAATTTGAAGAGAATGAAGCAGAGGAAACAGAAGAAGATGCCCAAGAAAAGGTAATCTAAGAACAGAAAAAATGCTGGCGATCCATGGCTCTTCTTTACGGCGGCCTTCTTCTTCGTTTGCTGCTTTGATATCTGCTCTTGTTCTTCATTTAGTTCAATCTTCGCCATTGTTTCCTTTGACGTACTTAGCTGTAGTTAAGGTGGCAGATCTCTCTTCCTCTTCGCCAAGTTTCCGGGTTTACTTTTGGTGTTCGTTTGTTGTTCCCTGCGCAATGTTGTGTGCTCTTGCACTTGTGAGGCATGTGCAATTTTTATTTGGGTAAATTGCAATGTACCTGCGTTCCTTTATAAAAAATAGATAAATAATCCGGTATAAAAAATAAAATAAAAATTTATTTTTATTTTTATTTTTTTTAAATATAGTAATTTATCTTCTTATATTTTTAAAATTGAAGTAATTAATTTCTTAGACAAGAAAGTAAATTGCTTCATTTTTTAAAATACAGAGGATAAATTATTATTTATTTTTTATAAGGGGATAATTTATCGATTTCCAATATCAGAAGAGTAAATTACTATTCACCTTTTTTTATCTTAACTTTGTGGGCATAATTGCTTGCAATTTTTAGGCGCACAAAATGAGGGGCATGTGAATTTAAAATCCAAGTTTTATGAAATTTTGTTACATATCACAAAGTTCAAAAGAGTCTCAAAAGGCAAATAAGCTATTGCTTGACTGATCAAATTGAAGCATTGCAATTAAGAGCTATCGATTTGAATTTCATGAATGTTCTGATGAATTTCAGGTACTTATATTTTAATATTTGAGTCTTGTTTCTCTATTTACTTTGGAATATGTACTTTGAATTAGTACGTAAATTTCAAATTTTGGGTGGAGAAAATACGGGTAAATTTGTAATTTTCTTCATTTCCAAAAAAGTTGGGACATTCGTAATTTATTTTTAAAGTCATTTTGTTCAAATTAGAGGAAAAGTGAAGTGAAAGGGGGAGGGGGAGGGAGGGGGAGTGAAATGTGGAGAGGGAGAAAGAGGGAAAGAATAATAGCTTTTTTAAAGTTGTTTAGTATGATTGGAAGGAGAATAAATACTTCCACTAATTTGGTACGATGAAAACAAATTGAGAAGAAATTATCATTATTTTTATAATTTTACTAAAATAACCATTCTCTTCATTTTGTATTAAAAAAAATAAGCAAATTGCAAAAAAAGGTCGTTGCCCTTTTTGGTCCTGTGTTTTATGGAAATTCATTTTTAGTCCCAAAAAATTAAAATAGTTGCACCGTTGGTCCTATTTTCAATTTTCTGTCAATATTTAACGAAAAGTTGCACGCTTAGCGCACGTGCCATTAAGTCAGCTGGGGTAGGGGTGGCAGGCGAGTCGAGCCGGCTCGCGAGTTTCGCGAGCCGGCTCGATTTTGAGCTCAATTTTTTCGAGCTCGAGCTCGAGCTCCAGTCAAGCTCGAGCTCGAGCTCCAGTCAAGCTCGAGCTCGAGCTTATTTGTATCTGTTCGGCAGCTCGCGAGCCAGCTCGCGAGCTTTTCCCTTTTTTTTATATATTTTTTTATTTTTAGAATTTTTATATATTTAATACTATATTCAATATTTTATCAATTTTATACTCAAAATTGATCATATATTATAATTATTAATCAATATTATACATTTTATTTTGATAACAATAAATTATGATGCTTTTATTTATACATTTAATTTTTGTACAAAAACAATCAATATCTAGTAATTTATAATATTTTATAAATATAATATACAACATTATATAAAATAAATAATTATTTATATATTCATAAAATAAAATATAATTATTTATGTTGAATTTAGTGATTCATATGAATTAATATAAAAATAATGATAATAATAATAATGATGTTTGAACAATTATAATTATATTATTATATATATTTATATAATGTATTCAAAAAGCTTAATCAACAATTATGATATCTTAAAATTCGAACACCCGATTCATACCAAATTTAAATATATATAAGACTACGTTGATTAAATCAAATCAAACGGTATGATTTAAAATCACATGGCCTGATTCAACGATATACCGTTTTAAATGATTACTCTTATGTTTCGAGTACGATATCTCAACATCCGTATACCTAATAAGTTTAAAACTTTATCAAATATACTTTTCTGTAAGTTTGAGAATATCTAACGGTTTGATCTGAATTTTAATGGCCCGATTAACTCATGTTGTTTAACAATATAACATGGTAATTACATCAATATAATACTAACATTTATAAATATACAAATTTATTGTATATTGTGAACATATATCAATCTTACAAAATATTTTATGAATATACAAATTTACTGTAGATTGTTAAAATAATAAAAATTAAATATTATTATATATTTTGGTATATTTATAACATAGTATTATATATCTATTTTATTACTTATAATGTATGTCAAATTTTGATGATTCTCATGATTTATTAATAATAATAATAATAAAAAAAATTTATACTAAAATCAATTTCTCTTTCTTTCTCACCTTCTCGTTCACTGACTCACCATTCACCAAAATAATTTCTCTTTCTTTGTCACCTTCTTCTTCGTTGATTCACCCTTCATCAAAATCAATTTCACCATAATCAATTTCTCTTTCTTTCTCACTTTCGTCATCTTTCACTCACCATTCACCAATTCTTTCTCACTTTCTTTGTGGTTCACTCACCATTCACCAAATCAATTTTTCCCCAAATCAAAGTCCTAAAACCCTAACCCAAACCCACGACTTTGGCAAGCTCCATCCCCAGCGGCACGGGGAGAGAAGGACGACGCTTGATGTTGTGTTAGCCAAGTAAGGAGCTCGAACAGGTTTGTCGTCTTCTCAATTTTCTTGGTCTCACCGTCGGCTTGTGCTCTGCCCCGTTTTGCTGTCGATTATTTCTTTTTTACTCCACACTTTTTTTAGTGCTTCGTCTCACTGTGGGTTTTGTTCATGAATTTACCTGGGTTTTTTAGTGCTTTGCTCACCGTGTGAGTAGCCATAAATTGTTACAGTTCTATGTTTTCAGATTTTTATTTAAAGCAGGGTTCTCGCGAGCTCGAGCTCGTCAGCTCGTTGTGAGCGAAATAACTCGAGTTCAAGCTTGACAGCTCGAGCTCGAGCTCAAGCTCATTACATAAGTCTCGAGCTTGATCTGTATAAGCTCGTCGAGCTCGAGCCCTGACACCTAGAATCGAGCTAGAGCTCGAGCTCACAAAAAATGGTCGAGCTCGACTCGTTGACACCCCTAGCTGGGGGTCACGTGAGGTTTCAAGTAATTTGGGATGAGGACACAAAATTGTTTCTCATTTCTATTAAACATAAACCCTAACTTAGAAAAATCCCCAATTTCATTCTTAATCTTCCTCCATCCTTAGCCAGATTTCTAGAGATTTGATGCAAAGAAGTAGAACAACAGAAATCTGACAAACATTCACGATGTCTTTGAGGCCGGCGCACTTAATCGACGGTGGAAATCCTAAGTACAGTAAGTTAATTCTTCTAGTGGATTTTTTATTTTTGTTTTTTTGTTTAGTTGATTTTTTGTTTTTTAAATATTTTCACACAACATTATTGTTTTTTGTAGTGTGATCATGTTTGGTTTGTTTAGATGGTTGACAGATTTCTTATCTAATGGTGGTGTGGCCCCTTGCTGTTTTGTGGTCCCTTACTATTTTTTATTTTGTATATTATATTTTGTTGGTAGCTGGTTGTTGGTGAAGTGTTAAATATTTATATTTTTTTTATTTTTGGAACAGATGATACTATCTATGCTATTACCTTAAGGCCCGTTTACTTTGATATATTAGCATGTATAAGAAAATTACTATAGGTTAATATGATATTAACTTTCTTGTAATGGGGCCCCGTACAAATTCAAATCTCAGTAGTAAATTTTTTTTGGGGTAAAGGTAAATTTCATTAAATAAAAAAAGTATATTGGTACAATACAAGATCGGGTCATGTCATGTTATGAGTCCATGGTATTTTCCATAATTTATACAAAGCAAGTGTACTAATCGAAAGGAAGTAATTCACTGCTGATGATTCGTTGTTTACATTCCTCAACTATGATGTGTCCAAGAATAGTTGTCGTTCGTTCAATGCCCTGGAATCGTCGGTGATTTTGTTCTTGCCACACGTGGTAAGTCAATGAAGCCAATAGACACCGATAACTAGCATTAACAATATGTTTACCCCACCATCTCATTGCTGCCCAGTTAATGCCAACCATCCAATCCTGATAAGGCCAAGGGAATCTCACCTGCCGACGTATTTCCAATAAGCAAAACTGTGAGTACGTACAATCAAAGAATAACTGTTGGTGCATCTCTAGATCTGTGTGGCACAAGAGACATGTGGTGTCCATGTTGCTTAGCCATGGCTTGTCCATGGTGGAAAGTCTCCCTAATATTGTCAGCCAAAGGATGAATGTATTACTCGAAATTTTTAGAAGCCCTAAAAGTAGTAAAAACCAAACTACTTTTAGGCCCGGTAGATGAAAAAGATCATAAGCTTTTTTGTTTGAGAATTGGCCTCCATTAACCCTCCAATCAATGTGATCAATGTCACTCCCAATATGATAGATAGTGTTTGGTAACAACATGTCTCGTAATCAAAGGATTTCCTCCATCCCCATGACCCCACAGTTAGGGAAGCAGTCCACACTGATTTGTTTCGTAATCGAATATGATAGATCCATTGGACCTACAGGGATGATGTGTTTCATTAGATTACCTCCCATAGCCATCTTGACATCAAAGCAAGGTTGAGGAATTAGAAGTCCCTCTCTCCAAGACCTCCTTCATCCACCGGATTGCAAACTTGGGACCATGCAACTTTCGAGTAACCCGCCCAACTACACGCTTCCATAGGAAGTTCCATAGGCTCTTTTCAATCTCTTTGATGACACCTTTTGGCAAAATGAAATCCATTGCCCAGTAGGTATTCAGTGCCATGAGGACAAACTTAATAAGTTGAACTCGAGCTGCAAAGAATAACGAAATTCCGCCCCAACCTTGGATGCGACTGTCAATTTTATCCAACAATGGTCTACAGTTCGCCAGTGACAGCCGTGATGAGATAAGTGGGAGCCCGAGGTATTTAACCGACAGTTGACCCTCTTGAAAACCGAGGGTTGCTAGAAATCGGGTGCTATCATATCGTGTGGCCTTGGATAGAATCAATTGTCTTTTAGCAGGGTTTACATGAAGTCCTGATAGTGTGGCAAACAGCTCGAGTCCTCCTTGAAACACAACAATGGATGGATCGTGTGCCTTGCAGAAAAGTAGAAGGTCATCAGCAAATCCAAGTTGAAAGAAGCTAAGTTCAGCACAGCGCCAATGATATCTAAAGGCAGTCTCTTGTTCTATCAACTGTTGAAGTATCATATGTAACACTTCCATAACCAACACAAACAAGTATGGAGACATAGGATCTCCCTGTCTCAAACCTCGTGCACTTTTGAAGAAACCATGTGCCAAACCATTAATGCATACAGAAAATATAGGAGTGGTGGCACACTCCTCCACCCATTGAATAAACACCTCTGGAAAGCCAAAAAGTCTCATGGTTGCAAATTGAAAGTCCCATTCAACTGTATCATAGGTTTTTCGAAGATCAACCTTTAAAGCACAATGTTTAGGAAGATTTTGCTTGTTATAGCTCGTGAATAACTCATGAGCGAGCAATATTATCACCAATCTTTCTTCCGGGAATGAATGTATTCTGTGATGTGCTAATAAGGTCATCAAGTATGTCTGTAAATTTTGCACTAGTATTTTTGTAATAGCCTTATATAGCATATTGTAACAAGATATGGGCCTGAAATCCAACACAGATGAAGGAGACTGAACTTTGAGGATGAGTACAAGTAAAGTGGCATTTACCTACTTAAGTAGTTGTCCATTAGTAAAGAAGTCTATGATGGCTCATGTAATCTCACACCAACAACAGGCCACGCCGCTTTATAGAAAGTGGTCGTATATCCATTTGGTCCTGGTGATTTATCCTCAACTATGTCAAACACAGCCAATTTAATCTCCTCTACACTTACTAAGCGAGTCAGTCTGACGCCATCCTCAAAGGAAAGGATACGTGATGCCCAAGGCCTATATTGTGTCAAGTCAAGTGTTTGTGAGTTTCTTGTACCTCCTAGTAGTTGCTCGTAGAACGCAATAAATTCAGCGACAACCTCATCAGAATTGGTGATGGTATGTCATGCATCATCATTTATTTGGAACACACGCATAGAGGCTTTCCTTGTTGCCACCCGCCGAAGAAGACTTTGGAGCACTGATCTCCTCTTTTTAGCATTGTATTTTTTTGTTGTTGAAAGCATACACTGTTCAAGCTTAACGGCTTTGAGATATACCAATCGACAACAATGTTCCAATCTTATTAGTAACGTGTTATGTCTGTCAGTGTTTAAGAGATTCTGAGCTACATCCAAAAAATCTTCAGCCTGCTTGACATTTTGTGAGAGATCACCCTTCTTCTTACGTTGTTATCTGAACAGTGGTTTTAGTGCCTTCAGTTTCCTCATCACTAAGTACATGCTAGTGCTAACCACCTGATTATGCCAGATGCTATGAACCCCAGGAATGAAATCCGGAGAGGATGCCAAGTAATTGTCGAACTGGAAGAGCATTACAGGTGGGTTTTGGAGCTCGCCCTTCAATACAAGAGGTGAGTGATCCGATGTTTTGGGTTCATAATAGCCATCTGTCATTCACCAACATTCTATCTAGTCTTTTCTACAGACTTCGACTATCAGTGCTACAGTTATGCCATGTGAATGTATTACTCTGCATAGGTAAGGTAATAAGTCCTGTCTCTGTAAAACACCCATTGAATTCATCCATTGCTGCGCTAATATCTCCAGACTCCCCACAAACTTCGCTCATATCCACAACTGTATTGAAATCCCCCATCACCAACTACAGATCAAAAATATTATCTGCTAGTTGTGTAAGACATTGCCATAGAGGTCTCCGGTTACTTAATTCATGAGCTCCATAAACCACATAAATTAGAACATGTAAATGTGTCTGTCTAATCATAAGATGACAGTGAATAATTCGAGCATGCACTGTAAGAATCTCAACATCAATATCATCATATTTCCAAGCAAGCCAAATTCGTGTCCCTGGCCCCGTATAGTCAACAAACCTTTTCCAAGTATGTGACAGTAAGGATTGGACACGAGATATATTTCTAGCAGAAACTCTAGTTCCAAGTAGGCATATAAAAGACATATTAAATTCAGAAATCAAGTCACGTACCGCCATCTGATGATCACGACGGTTCAGTCCTCTGATATTTTATACAGCCGCATTAATCATTAGTCACCATTAAGGGGCTGCTTTTGTTAGGACCTTGGGTAGAGCATTCTGCTATATTCTCTTCTTCCACTAGTATGTCAAACGGATTAAACAACACAATCTCTTTGCTTTTGTTTATGTTTTCGGACGGTGACCTCGTCATGTGTTGCGCATTGCTAGCCCGCACTTCAGCTGGCATTCTAGTTCCCTCATCACGATCAACTTGTTTTTTCGGTGCATTTGTTGGCCCCTCATTCGGTTTTACGATTGTCCGCTTTTGAACATAGACGCTAATCGGGGGCTTACGTTGTGGCTGCATGGTAGGATAGTTATCCATGCGGTGACCCAGACTATTGCATGCACGACATTTTGGGGGTACCCATTCATATCGACATCCACATGATATGGTGTCTCTCCTCCTTCCTCGATTGGCATCATAATAACAGTGTGTTTCAGTAGTTTAGAAGAGATGTCTAGCATAATGTATACACAAGTGAAATTCAGTCTCGTGCATGACTTAGTAATTGCATCGGGGTGTAATGGACGACCTATTCCACTTGCCACTATGCTAAGACCCTCGTTGATCCAGAACTCAACAGGTAGGTGTCGTAGTTTTATCCATACGGGCACTTGAGTGTGTTTATGTTTTCTCAATGCCATTCCCGATTTCCATCGTTGTAGTACTATCGGCTAGCCTTGAAACAACCAGGGTCCTCCATCTATTACTTCTTCCATTGCAATCACTGTCTTAAACTTAAAGAAGTAAAAACCATTGACAGTTACAATGACCTCCGTAACAAGCGGCCATATCGATCTCACATATTCGTTAAGATGGTGAAAAAAATGGTTTTTTTCCAAGGAAATAGCCAACCACCGTCGTCTTTCATCTTTGGGAACCATCACGGATAACGTCCATCGAAGGACGAATAACAATTTCTCCATTTTGCAACTCAAGAGGGATATATAGCAATATTTTACATGAAGAATTATTGAAAGCCTGGGCAAATATATCAATAACAGGAGGATCATTAAGTAATGGAATGTTACCTATGAACAAGCCAGTTGCCGTCAGGTCGTGTCTAGGAATATTTGCCGCTGTAGGTTCACCAATTCCCGGTGTGCGAATCGGGGACTCAGAAATAGTCATGGTTGTCACCACGTCAATCATCATAGGCAATTTCTCCCGTCTATCCAAAACCCTAGCCACTTCCTTCCCAATGAAGATTTCATGAACTTGTTTATTATCTTTAGTATTTGGGACCAGGATCGCTATCTACACATGGTCATGCATATCCCTTGCTATCGGCAAATTAGTTGCTACATCGGTCATCTTCGCCACCTCCCCTCATGCTATGTGAGAACCCCTATCTTGGGTCCCTTCCTGTTCAATCTCAGTAGTTCCTAGGTTATCCACCACTACTTTCCCAAACCTTGTCTCCCATTCAGTACGTAGACTTTCAAGAATGGCAAAAGATTTCGCATCCCCATATTCAATTACCTTTTCTGCCAATCCAAGAAACTGTTAAAAATTGAACTTCTTTTGAATCTCATCATCCCCAACCCCATCATCCTCATCATCTGTTTCTACCACCGTCCGTCCACCATTATCCGCTTTCCCAGAGTTAGACTTTTGTGTGTATAGAGTGTGAGAGGAAGACGAGAGAGAATTCATCATATTCGTCGACTCTCCAAAAAAAAAACTCAATATGATTTGCTATTCCACTTATATAAGTAAAACCACCCACAGAGGTGGTATTAATTTAGTACAAGGCTAGCCTTTTTTTCGATTTTTCAAAATAAGCCTTTACTTTGTGGTCAAAAAGTGAGAACATGTACATTTTATTTCTTCCACACATTTTTGCATTCTTGGAAGTGGTCTTTCATTTTCTTCCTTCTTCAAGCTTCTTCTATCGTCTGTAAGTTGCACTTTCTTGCCTCTTTTTCTTTTTCTTGGAAAACTTGACCAGAAGCTGAAAAATGTAAGACCGAAGTTTCAGTGAACTTTGGAGACCCATTTTTCCATATTTTTGCGTTAACTCTATTTAATTTATAATTTCTATTTGTTTTTGCGTTAATTCCATGTTGTTGAAAGTGAAATTTGAGATCGTCATCAAGGTAACTCTTTATTGTTATTTTCTTATAATTTATTTATATAAAAATATAGCCCTTTTTTATTTTTTTGGAATTTTTCTTGTTATATTCTTTTTGTTTTGTGTTCGGTTTTTCTTGTTATGTAACAAAAACAAAAAAAAGAAAACAACTTTATATAATAATATTAAAACGCCTTACTGAATGTCCATTTAGATATGTAGTTTTGTTGCGAGTTGTGTTCTATTTTCTTATTTTGCACTACATAAATTTTGCTTGTTCATATATGTAGGACTTCTATGTTCTTGTGCACGTTATATATCTTATTTCTCATTAGATTTTGTAGTTTGATTTTTCTATATGGTATATAGTGTGTATTGGGTATTTATTCTGTCTTTGTTATTATTTTTAATGGGGTATTTCATTTCGTTTATATATAATTTATTTGTGACAATTACATGGTACACATTTTCTGCATATTACGTAACATGTTCTTTTTGTTGGGTATTCTAGGTTACACTTAAAATCAAAAAAGAAATTTAATATTTCCCTCAAATTAGTATTGATATGTTGTTTTTTAAAAATAAAATAATACATAATTATGATTATAATTTTAATGTTAGGATGCGGTATCCAGAGAAGTTAGAGGCTTTTTGTGCAATTCGAGAATTTTTTATAGAAGCCTTGAAGATGTTATGGTGGTTCTATCGGATGTACCGATATCGGAGGTCTTAATTAAAATATAATAGAGTAAGACGAGCTCTTATTTATAGCATACAAAGTCAAGTTCCAGCACAAGTTCAAGTAATGAGGCTTTTAATTGAAATAAGTGACACGACTTGCAATGATAATCTCCGACTGAGTAGAAATGCATTTGGAAGATTGTATCTTATCTTGCAAAACCAAGACCGGTTAAAGGACACTAAACATGTTTTAATTAGTGAAAAAGTGTCGATATTTTTAAGTATGTTAGTACATCATAAGAAGAACCATACCCATTAAGTACGAATTCATTCGATCTTCTCGAATAGTAAGCAAATATTTTCCTGATGTACTAAATGCCGTTTTGGGACTCCATCCACTATTGATTGCCAAACCTATCCCAATTTCAACCGACAACAATTGCCTTAAATGAAAATAGTTTGAGGTTAGTAATTACATATGAATTTATGTAACCACTTATATGAATGCTATTTATTTGGGATTTTAAAGGGATGTTTGGGGGCATTGGAAGACTCTTACATTAACGTGCGCATTCCTGCTGAAGATAGAGCCCAACATCGAACCTGTAAAAGCTTGATTGCAGTTAATGGACTTGGTGTGTGCGATAGGAACATGCATTCATATATGTCTTAGCAGGATGGGAGGATAGTGCGACAGACAGTAGAGTGCTTCGAGATGCAATTAGTAGGCCGAGATGTCTTAAAATACCAAGAGGTAAAAAATAGAAGCTAATTCATTATGTTTTGTTTATGTCGTTAGCACCATTAGGTATCTTTTTAACGTGTCTACAAATAGTATTGATATTTTTATAGGAAATTATTATTTGGTTCACAATAGGTACAGTAACGAGTAAGACTTCTTATCACCATACCGGAGAGTGAGGTACCACTTATACTCCACAGAATTACGAAGAATACTTCAACATGAAGCATACTACAACATTCAACGTGATTGAAATGACATTTGAATTACTAAAAGCTTGACGGACAATGTTGCGTACTCCGACTTTCTATTCTATAAAAGCGCATAATCACATTATAATGGTTTGTTGTCTATTGCATAACTATATATGAGTGAAAATGACCATTGACCCAATTGAACAAGTGTTGAATGAGGAGTTGGTTAGCAAAGATGACGGGATTAGGGACTACTTAGGAACAGTTGATTCTAACTCGATCTGGAATACATGGATGAAATTGAGGATGTACAATATTTGGCATGGAGTATTGAATGTTCGAAATCCCAAAAATTAGTTCATTTACTATTGCATTACTACATGTCGGGTTATTAATACATTGTTGAATGTGTTATGGAGTGCTTGAGTTTACCTTATAATTTCTTTTGAACGCTTGTTGTGTTCTTTATTGAACTATGTGTTTTTGAAATTTTGTTGTGTACTTGTTTTAGTTTTATATTTATTGTTTCACAATTACGGTGCAACAATTGTTAGACGAGTGTTACCAATTGATTTATATTCATTCTTGTTGTTCTTTGGTAGATGCTCATGAAATATGATGAAGACATTGGTGGTCGTCGCAAGGGGAAAATATGCTATTAAGGGTTCTAGGCTTATTTGGTCTACTAACAAGGAGGAGAGTTTGCTACTACCACAACAATATATTATATATTTTTTAAGTAACTTTTCAAAGTTTGGGAAAAAAATTATCACCAGCTTGGTTTCTTTGACCTAGACTAAAAAATGAGTTAAAATAACCAAAAAAAATTAAAAGAAAAACTCCAGTTTGGAAAACGAAGAACAACATTGGAAGCTTCACAATTATAAAATCGAAACTGTAAAAAGAATTAAACTTGAGTTTAGATGAAATTTGCAAATTTTGATTTGGAGTACTCCAAAAAACAAATAATCTATAGTGGCAGGATTGTGTAGGGTAAACCTTTTGTTGTGACTATAATTTGGAAAACAAGGACTAAATGTCATTTTGCCAACAAAATAACAAGGAACCATGAAAGTAAATACAAGATAAAATTAATGTGCTCTTCTTAATACAAGTAAGTAAACACCTTACAATTAATATCGTGCTTGTTAATCATTCATTTAGTAAAGGACAGTCCCATCACTCATTTAATTTCATCCTCAAAGTAAACGCGGCCTAAAAGTACATCATGGAACGTCATTTATTCATGATTCTGAAGCCATGTATGTAGGGGTATTAGCGCTTTGATTACTTTAATATGGAGTATTTGTATCTTAGTTACATTGACAGTTTGATAGAATAATTGGGTTATTTGAGAAAAAATAGATTTTAGGACAAATAGAAAGAAATGGATGCCTTTAATGTATCAAATTGAGTTAATGCAAATGGGACAGTGGATATATAAGGAATGTGAAAGGGTTCACACATGATGATGCAAAGATCTAATATTGATAATTTTCAAGCATCAGACAATAGGACTAAGGAAAAAGCTTTAAAAAATATAGGTATCTGATGAAGAACAAAATGCATAATTATTTGATTATGCTGAAGAGTTAAGGAGAAGTAATCCAGGGTCCTCAATTTTCATGTTAATACAAGATATCACAGATGGTAATGCAGCTAGAAAGTTTGATAAGTTTTATATTTGTTTCAGTGCATTGAAATAAGGTTTTAAAGCAAGTTGTAGGACTATTATAGGAGTGGATAGATGCCATTTGAAGGGTCTTTTGGGAGAATATTGTTGACAGTTGTTGGTGTGGACCCAAATAATAATTAGTTTTCTATTGCATATGTTGGTGTGAGTGGGGAAACAAGGGCTTCTTTGGACTGGTTTCTTGACCTTATTAAATCTGATTTGAACATTGTCAATGATGATGTTTACACATTTATCTCTAACAAACAAAAAGGTTTGGTTCTAGCTTTTGGAAGTATATTTCGAAATGTTGAAAATCAATTTTGTGTAAAGCACTTATATAGGAACTTCAAAACAGCAAGTTGCAGGAGACAAACCTTCAGGACAACCTTGTGGAATATAGGTAGAGCACTATAGTTTAGGAGCTGCTGTGGAGGATATAGGAAATGGCTTCTTTATCATAGGATGCATATGAGTGATTTAGTAACAAGTCTTCAAGTCAATGGAGCAGATCGCACTTCTCTATTTTTTCAAAGTGTGATTTACTTTTAAATAATATATGTGAAGCATTTAACTATTGCATTTTGGATGCAAGGAAGAAATCGATGCTTACAATGTTAAAGTGGATCAGGTCATGGTTAATGACAAGAATGAGGGAAAGTAGGGATAAAGCAAGGTCAAAGTCGAAAGGCCAGTTGTGCCCAAGAATCAAGAATATATTAGAAAAAAAATAGAGAGGAGTTCAGAATGCATCCCAATTAAATCTGATGATCTATATTATGAGGTTGCATGCTATGATGGTGCATGGTTTGTGGTTGATTTGTACAAGCATACCTATTAATGCAGAAAATAGGGTCTCAGTAGAATCCCTTGCAATCATGCATGTCGTACCATTGCCTGCCAGCATCTGGACAGTTGAGACCTTTCTCATAGACCCTGCAATAGCACCAATAAATGGACCTTAGTTGTGGGTGGCGTAGATACCTCCCCACCAAATTATGAAAGAAAAAAAAAAGTAAAGAAAATTAGGGGATGATGAAGTGCCCAACAAGAAAGGAAAAGGAGTCAAGGTTCCAAAAAAATAGACAAGAATGAAGAAGGGTATTACAACATTCAATGCAGGTTCTATGTTGGTGTTGGCCACAATAAAAAGGTTGTGAGATCAGAAAAGAAGTAAAGCAGTTTGTAGTCTCCTTGAATTCTGAACAAAAAACAAATGTAAGTAATTTTCTGTTCTTAATTCCACTTTTTCTTAATTCTATTATTGTATGTTACTTTTGTACTTAATTCTGTTTTTTGTATGCTCGCATGTTGAATTTGTCAATGAAGTGTCAATTGAAGTTCCCAATAAAGTGCAAGAAAGTGTGTCCAATGAAGTGTAAACAGAAGGTCAAGCTTAAAAATTAACTGTAAATATGTTTTGCTTTATGTATGTTATACTACAAGTTTTAACATTTAATAATCTGTTTATAGGCAAGAAAAATAACGAGGGTTGCAACTGGAATCACAACTGCATCTGTAAGCAATAAAAGAGCATTCAAGCTACAATGGCCCCATCCTCAATTCCCAACATTCATGCATTGTAAACAATTGCACCGTTTACAAGTTGTGTTAGTACACAAGGTAGTGAATCTAACTTACCTTTGTTGGTTAAGGATGGAAAAAGTTTATCACACTTAACAACTTGAATACAATGATGAACCAAGTTCGAGCAAAGAAGAAAACGAAGGCCACTACAAGCAAGGAATGAACATGTGGTACATAATTTGAAGGTTTTTGTGAAGTCTATACATTGTTTCTAATATTTAGGTGCTCCATACCCAAATCTCAATTGTATGTTTAGGTAACTCTACTAATGTTTATTTCTTGTTTATTTAGCAATCCACATTGCTTTGTGTATTGAGCATGTTGCTCTATTTTGTGGATGCTATTGAAAATAAAAGATATATTTTTTTTTCACCAGTCTATATTTTCTGCACTTTCATATCAAGTTGATCTAAATTCTGCACTTTCATTTCACATCATTTTGTTAGAAGCAAAATAGGTTAAAATATTCCTATTTCCTTATGTTACAAAACATTATCAAAAAACACAAAAACAAAAGAAAGTACTAGATTCTGTTTATCAGAAGTGAAACTCCATCTCCCAGTTTGCAACCTCCAAATATCCTCCAGCAAATTACTCAAAAACCAAGTCCAATTTTCTATATTCTCCACTAAAACAACAGTTATGGCCATTGGAAACGTATTTTCATTCCCATCCCTCCCCATTGCCACAAGCAATTGCCCACTTAAACATGTTTTCAGAAAACACCTATCCAGTCATATCATTAGCTACATCCAAAAAGAAACCCTTTTTTCATTGCTTGCAAGTTAAAGTACAATGTTTTAAACATGAGGAGTTCTAATCCATCCACCTTCCTAAGTAAAATTTATTTCCTGGATTAGTACTCTCA
The DNA here is from genome assembly GCA_034509725.1 of Sesamum angolense. NCBI lineage: Eukaryota > Viridiplantae > Streptophyta > Magnoliopsida > Lamiales > Pedaliaceae > Sesamum > Sesamum angolense. Next base: position 1,400,269 of record JACGWL010000015.1, read on the forward strand.
AAGGTCTCACAATCCCAAGGAAAATAATACTAAACTGAATCTACCCCTATCATCTATAGCTGCCCTTTTGGCCCACATCACTTTGGATCTAGTGACATCAACATTATATTTCCTCAGACTAATAGGTTTCAACTGCCCAATTGGAATGCTTGGATTATCCCTTATACATTGTTCCATTCTTTTCGCAAGGTATGCAACTTTAACCAAATTGTTTTCATATGTTTCTTGGGCATGTGTTTTCCTTTGATGATTTTTGACTTGAAATGTTGGGCCTTTCAAGATTGGAGATGCATGGATCCTCCAATCACCATCCTCATATTTACACTTAGTTGTGGTTCTTTTGTTTTCATTTTTAAGGTATTCAAGTTCATACCCTCATCTAATACACCAATCTCTTAGTACCTCCCTATATTGCAGAGCACTAACAAACTTCATGCCCACAACCAATTCTTTATTTTCAATACCGCCCTGTTTTTTAGTACATCCCCATCAAAGTCATGAAGTTTCCCAATCTTACTGTCAGATTCAACCTCACTAAACCACCCTTCATCATTATTACTCACATTTTGTCTTGTAATTGATTTGGCTTTGGCTTTAGCCTTTTTCTTGAATTGTTTCAATTTTTTCATCAAATCTTTTTTACTGGGATTCTTATTCAAAAAAATATCTTATTCATCAGACCCCTCAATATTCTTCAACACTAGACTAGGGACCTTAAAATTTTCTTCAAACTCAGACTGCCTAAAATCCTCATCAAATGAATAATCAAACTAAAACAACTCACCCATCAACCTTTTACCCCTTTCCTTCACCCCCTCACTCACCGTATTTTCTCCCTCACCCTTCACTCCCTTACTCAATGTTTTCTCCCTCATTCCCTACCCCCTCACTCATAATGTTTTCTCCCTCACCCCTCACCCACCTTATAATGTTTTCATCCCTCACCCCATCACCCATCTCACCCTGCCCCTCACTGAATTCAAACCCCTCAAAATTAATCCCCTCTAATAAGATCAACATCATGTTCAAAATTTTGCACAGTAATAAAAAAAATCCATCAGAAAGTTGCACAACTTACTTTACTATAATATAAACAACACATTAACAAAGGAGGGACGGTGCTCATGTTGAATACTGTATACATGGGGACCATTTCATTTTCAAGAAATGTCGAACAAAAGGGACCACATTCCAGCAAACAGACAACATAATAGATACAACAATAATATTATATAAATGCAGAATCTCAACAACACTACAATACAAAATTACAGCCAAAGATTCCATATGAATAAAGAAGAAAAAAAATCTGACTACATACATAACTTTCCACATGGAATAGTAATAAGTAGGGACAAAACTCTAAAAAAGAGATGAGTGAACACGTACCTTCATCTTGTTCCTTTCCAAAACAATCTGGTCCTTAACACCAAAATTCCTCTAGCATCAGTCTTCAAGCACAACAATCCCAAAGAGTGTTCACCTCAGTCGTCTTCAAACACACCAACCTCAATCCATTTTTCGTCTTCAAGCACAACGACCCGCACTAAAAAATGGAGCGGAGCCCTATGTCTATCCAACCAAGCTTTCCTTCTGCGTTATTTACCTCTTCAATTCGCTTACATTTTGTAGATTTGAAGAAGAAATTGATGAAAAGTTTGTATTTTTTATATGCTAGGATTTTCTCCTTCAAGATCGATCCCCAAATTTTTGTTCTGTGAAAGTCACCGATGTAAGGTACTCAATATCATTTGCAACTAAGTTCAAATGAGGTTAATGAGGCAGTATATTATAAATTTTCTAAATATTAAGGGGGTCTTTTGCAGGTTTTTTTATCCGGCTGGGTGGGGTTTGAATATCTTATTGTATTACAGGAGCGTAAATTGTATTTTACCCCTTTATATAAAGTCATTTGTGAGGCGGTTTTTCTTTCTTTTAAATTATTCCTACTTGCCTACCATATCTCACTGGTCCTCGCGAGTGCTCGGTTTAGTCTATGTCATGACTCCACAGACACCACAAACCAGAAGGCTCTCTATGCACATAAACAACGTAATAAAACTAGTGCAATATTAATTTTTAAATATAACAATTATAACCCCTAATTAGATAATTTTTAAAATTTATTGTAATTACTTTTTTCTTTTACAAAAGCTATTTCACGTCATTTTAAAACTACTGCACGAATTCTTTTGTTGTGTCGATAATACCTAATTAACTTACTTTTCTTTTTTAAATATAATTTATTGATTTATATTTTATTATTATTGATAATATATTTAAAAAATAAAAAAAATATTTATTATATGCGTACAGGAGTAGCATGCCATGACATCTAATACCATCCCAACAATCAATGTACATCAATAATAACTAATATAAGTTGGAAAGGGCTATTTTAATTCAAGATTTTACTGTTAAAAATAAAAGGATCAAAATTTATGTCCAAGTAAAAAGACTAAATTAATCCTACTTACACATACTTAAAACCATATTTTTCTTGTTCAATACCTACTCTTTCAACAACTCCTACGTTGTTTATTAGATCGAATTTTACTAATAACATTGGGCACTCTATCCCTAGTTCTTCAACTATGTTTTTACAGTTTTGAAGGAGTGAGAGTTTAAATTCACATATTCTTTATTTTTATCTTAGTCACTATATTTCTTAGAATTAAAAAAAAAATTGTAATGGTATTCTTATACTTGTTAAACACATCGTTTAACATGTTTGATCATGTCTTCTTTTTTTTTTTTTTTTTAAGTATTTGCAAATGCAATTACTAAGTCTAAGATATGTCAGAGGCGTGTCAGCATTTTGTCTATACCCGAACTATACCGCTTGATTTTCTTAAATGTTTTTTACTCTTTTGAGCTTGACACTAGGCTAAAGTATTCAATAGGAATGGCAACAGGGTTGGTCCATCTAGATCTGAGGCCCACCCATTTAAAATTGATTGGACCTGTACGTTGACCAACCTTGCCCTACACAAAATCAAAATATAAAACTTTTGACTTAATATTGAATAAAAAATAAAAAAAAAGTTGTTTACGAATTTTAATAATATTTTATTTAGTTTATCCTCCTCGTATTCTTTTAAATTAAATATAAAATTTTCTCCTTGTGAACCCCTTTGTATTTATGTATTCCTTATATATATGTTTTTCATTACAATTAAATAAGATGTTATGCTATATTTATATATAGATATTTTATTTTCTCATTCATGATAATTTACACATTATCCCATCTAGTTTAAATTGATGAAAGGATATAAACAATTTAAATTATTTTTTTTCATCGTTCCATCTTTCTTTTCCTTCAACTATTTTTTTTTAATTCATTCAATGCTACTTTATCTTTTATTTTTTTTTCATAACTAATATTATTTTAGATTTATGTACTAAAACATAGTTTTCCTTATTGAAGATGAATTATATATCCAATCATGCAATATATGTAACTATTTTTTTTATTTTTTGTATTCTTATATAGGGTTAGATATGTATATATACATATATACAAAGTGATCTATGTAAAACTATGATGCTCCAAGACGGACACAACATGAAAAATTCAAAATTTAGAAAACTGACATGGCTATATATAATATATTTATGAATTGTGATCATAAAAAATTGGGCAACGGTGTCAAAACATTCACTTTGTGTCTATAAACACCTATTTTCTTTATAAATAGTATAAATGACTAATCCGCCAATCTCTCCGAAACTCCTCTATAAATAGAGGTCTAAGGTAAGTCAACAAGAGAAGTGAACTTTCACTAAGGACATTTCTTCTCGAACAGCAAGGATACATGCGACCTGCTATTTTTCTGCACTCTACACTTATTTTAGTTTCGATTCTCGTATTCAAACATTCTACATTCCACTACATCCATCATTCCATCCCGATCTAACTTTTATTCAAGTTTTTCTTATTTAATTCAGTATAACTCTTTACTGACTTAAGTATCAGAGCGTTAACCATTGTTTCATGGTTAGTCCTCTAATTATTGTAGAATTTTTGAAAAAAATTCTTCGACCTTGTTGTGCTACTAGGCCTAGTACACATAACCCTTAATATAAGGTAAAGATAAGTAGTAGAGAGAAAATAAACATTTATGACAAAAATAGATAATAAGTAACAAGTGCATGTGGCACACTTAAATTCATAATTGAATAACAAATTCAAAAAATTATTTTTACTTTTTAATTAATCTTTTAATTTAATTAAAAAATATAAATATAAATATAAAGAAGTGTAAGAAGTTAAATTAGTGGAAGTTGAGAAAAATGGACAATTTGATGATAGACCAAAAAGTGAGACACCAGAAAGGGTGTTGTCATTTAATATTAAAACTAGTAAGTATGACGTATCCTATGTATGTACATAATATTCAAAAAATAAAATATTTTTATAAATTATACTTTTCTTTTTTTGTAGAGCTAAATTTATTAAAAATAAGACAAATATGCATGAGAAAAAAACTATCAAAAGGTAGCTATGAAAGATCACGATGAGTGAAAAAATTAAAAATAATTACTTTAATATATTTTTTTTTAAAAAAATAGAAGACCAAAATAATTTAGACACCAAAAGGACCCTCTCGAGCTTAAAATTGGTAGCTCAAATGGTAGTAATTGATAGCTTTTAAGTGGATAGATTAGGATTCAAATCTTTTTTTTCTGAAACTTGAAACTAATGGATCCTAATTCTCTATGTTCTCTCTCACACAATAAACACATTGACCCTAACAACCCTAGTGGTGAGACGGAAGGTGGCAACGACGGCCAAGCAACGGAGTTTTCTAGCGACAAACTAAGGTTGAGAAAGTAGAGACTTTGGCTACGTTCAACTTCGAGGAGTTTATCAAACTGGAGGAGAGGGTGGTTGATGGGGCTGCTGTTGAATTACTTGGAGTTCTTAGTAACTTGAGATCTTGGTAGGAGGAGAAGTATGGGGGTGGAAGAGCTCCACGATGTCCACGATGGTAGGCAGCCTAGCGACATTACCATATGCGATTCTTGCTATTAGTTGTTGGGTGATGGTTATTGTTTTTTGAAATTAGTGCATTAGAGGGTTATAACTCCTGTGAGGGCCCTCCCACCAGCCAGATGGGAGCCATGATTAGGGATGCAATTAAACCAATTGAAAACCCTAATCTAGGAAAGATGATAGATTCGTATGGTAGATAATTGTAAACGAATGCATGCCTACAAGGGCATATATGGATTTAGAAAAGACGAACCCTAGCCTTGTGATTCCTAAGGGCTTAGAGCACAATGCATTCACTCAAGAAGAGGAGGTAGAAGTGAACTCTAGCCCTCAGAGGGTCCATCCATTGATGCGGGGGATGGAAATTCAATTCAAAGCCCAAAAATTCACACTGAGAAAATACAGGTGTAGGTCAGAGACCTAGAAACAACGAACAGTTTTGTGGTTTGATGAGCAAAGGAGACAGGATTGCAAAAGGATTTCAACAACCATTTGGGAAGACCTTGATATATATTGTCCATGTCAATCAGAATAGAGTGAGTATAGTGTGTCCCACTATTAACATGATGAGAAATGATCCAAGAGATGGGACAATACTGATGTGGGAAATTTCCTTGGCCGAAAACTTTATTTTCCCAATTGAATGCATGTGTACAATTAGCATGGCCTTTGGTGAAGTAAGAGAAGGCAACAACTAATGGGTTTTACTCTTTCAGTTTAAATTTTTTGTGCTTTGGAAAAATTTATTGAAGAGGGCCCTTGGTTATTCCAAGGGCAACCCATTGTTCTTCAGAAATAGGAATTAGGTCTTGTTTTGAAAAGGTAAAGGCACAATCAAGTGTCGATTTGGTGCGGGGTAGGAAGACCCGTTTGCCAAAGCATGGTCCTAGCGGGGTAGGAAGACCCTTTTACCCAGATGCAGTTACTCGTGAGTGTCAAAGGTTGGACTATGCGAGAGTATGCGCATTAATATATTACAACTCCCATTTGCCAAAGCACCTCATTTTTGCTCCATAGGATGAACAATGTGATACGGAGAGACCTTTATTGAGTATGAGTGGCTTCCTAAGAGGCATTCCAAATGCCAGACATTAGGCCATTCTATCAATAGTTGTTTGCTGAGTAAACCTGCAATGAAAGCTCCAGTGAAGGTGTATGTTCAAGCAATAAAGTCTATAGGTCTCCAACTTTTGACCTTGAAACTGATCTGGCAGGTGAGCAGCTGGGAATATGGTGAATCAACATAACAGAATGCATAGTGGTGAAATAGGTGGTAGTGAGTGAAAATAGGTTTGAAGAAACAAGAGGCCTGCATCCACGTAAGTTAGGGCCATCAACACCACTAACAATGATAAAGGAAAAGCGATTTTGCTCTCAAATTCTTTTCAAAATCTGAAAATGGATAACGATGAATTCACACTTACGGGCTCTAATCCATGCGGCCCATCCATTAATTTTCAATGATTTCAGCCTTAGTTTGGAATGTTTGGAGGATGGATAAGCGAGATCACCAGGACGTAGTATCCTATTTGCTTCTAGAGTTTAGAGTACAATTTTGTGGGTTGGTTGAGACTCGTGTAGCCGAAGGTAATGTACCTCTAGTATAAGTTTCTATTTCTACAAGATTAACTTGGTTTTCTGAGTACAATGCTGACCCAGGAAATTGCATTTATTTGTATGGGAGAGGGGAGATCCTAGTGGAAGTGTTAGAAACCCAGAATTAATTTTTCCAATGTAGAGTACTTAACACATGAATGCGCACCAAATGTTTGATCACTGTGTTGTACGGAGATAATGATCTAGCCGGTGGGCGTGCGTTGTGGACTAGCTTGGTGGGTCTTGCTCAAGGAATTGGGGCGGACATTTGGCTTGTCTATAGGGATTGTAATGCAGTTTTGGATGAAAATAAGATGTGTGGGTATTTTGTTGATCAAATCCAGGTGATTGAAAAGTTACAGCAAGCTCTACTTGAGGTTAATCTATTCACACTATCAATGAAAAGACTATGGTATTCTTGGCATAATTCTAGTAGGAGACCTCATAGTTTATGGAAGAGGTTGGATAGGGTGCTCGTGAATGAAAATTGGTTCGCGAGATAGCCCCAGATTTGTTATATAGCTAACCACCAGAGGACTTATGATCACACCCCTGATTGTGTGTAATGACCATGTCCAACAAAGGAGGAAACAAGTCTTCAGATTTGACAATTTCCTTGCGAAGTCCCCTCAATTTCTACAGTAGGTTTAAGGGGTTTGGGGGCATCAGATTTATGGTACTAATATGTATGCAATGATTAGAAAGATTAAGATACTTAAAAGTGTTTACAGAGACTTAAAGGGTATAAGGGGATTTATCTCTTAATGCCACAATAGCAGTTGAATACTTAATACTTGTTCAAGCTCTGAATCATAAATTCAGGCATAATGAGTTGCTTAGCTTCTTGGTTAGAATGGTGTTTGCTCAGCTGTGGGTAGAAGCAAAGCATGCTTAAGCAAAGGGCCAAGATGCAGTTGTTAAAGGATGGTGATGCTTGTACTAAGGTTTTTTTCAGGAAAGTAAAAACTAACCTGAATAGAGTTTTTTCAGTTGCTGAATGATTAGGGGATTCTCCTTATTACTTTGGATCAGGTAGCATGGGGGTTTGTGCACTTCTTTGAGAAGTTGTTAGGGGTACAGGAGAGACAGGGTGTTATGGACCTTGACTTCTTGCAACCTTGGATAAAGCATCAGGTTACACAGTTTGAGTCTGATTTGTTGTGTGCACCTATATAGGATAGGGAGGTCAAGGAGGCGATTTTTGGTATTTCTGATGACAAAGCCCTTGGTCCTGATGGTTTCACTACGGCTTTTTATAAGCAGTCTTGGTCTGTCATTTTAGAAGAGGTCACTAGGGCTATTAGGTAATACTTCCAAAGGTGTAATTGCTTACTTCAATGGCTGAATACAGCCCCATTGCTAACTAAAATGTGATGCATAAGGATATTAAAAACATCATGGTGCAAAGGTTGAAGACGGTGCTGACAAAGCTGATTGACTCAACACAAAATCCATTTGTACAAGGGAGAGAGATTAGTGATAATCTACTGCTAGCTCAGGAGCTTTTAGTTGGGTATAATCAGAAGCAGTTGCCCTCTAGATGTGTTATCAAGGTGGATTTTACTAAAGCTTATGAGTCTGTGGAATGGAACTTTTGTGGGTAGCTATGGATCTACTCAGTTCCCAACCATGTCCATTCAATGGACAAAGGAGTGTGTTATGACAACATCCTACTTAGTGTGTTTTAATGGAGCTATCCATGACTATTTTCAGGGTGCACGGGGCTTAGGCATGGGGATCCCATCTCCCCTTACCTTTTTCTAATTGTTATTGAAGTCTTCTTTTGAAAGCTAAGGTGGCACACAACGCTAGCTTTTCTTATCATTCGAGATGCAAGGAGCTAGGGCTAGGGATGTTTTCTTTCGCAAACGATACTATGTTGCTATTTCTCTTCTTGAAGGTGTATCGGAGGAGTTTTTTGTTCTATCTAAACTGCAGGCTAACCCAAATAAAAGTTAGATTATACTTTCTAAAGCAGCAGATGGAGAATTAAGGAGTGTGTTGGGGTTCCAAGAGGGAGTGCATCCTGTCAAATATCTGGGCCTCCCTCTATTGGTTACTAGGATTACACTGGTTGACTGCCAACCTCTCCTACTCAAGATTTTTGATCAGTAGATTAGTCGGTGGAATGCAGTGGGCCTCTCATATAGGCAAGAAGAGTACAATTCATAAAATCTATATTGGGGTTTCAACCTTTATTTTACCCAAAAGAGCTACTAAGTTGATTGAGTAGAAGCTTATGAACTTCTTCTGAAAGGCAATACAAGATTAGGGGCTGCCAAAGTGGCTTGGTCACAGGTATGTGCTTCAAAGGAATAAGAAGCTTGGGGATCAAAAGTATTGTAGCAACAAACAAAACCTTGATGAGTAAACACTTTTGAGATATGATCACTCAAAACCCAAATTCTATCTAGGTAAAGTGGATCACATGCTACACATTGAGGGACAAGTCAATATGTACTACTACAGAATAGCAAGGAACTTGGAGTTGGAGGAAAATGATTAAACTCAGAAATCAGCTTCACCAAAAGGCAAACTGGAGAGTGGGGATAGTGAACATTGTTCACACAAAATTTTGAATTTGCAAAAATAATTATAAGACAAGAAAAATATGAACAAATGAATTTTGTTGATTTAAAAAAAGTGGATATAATATTTAATTTAAAGCTAATCCCTTGATATATATTAAAAATATTTATCGCTTTTATATTAAAAATAAAAATCAAATAATTATCGACAAATCAAACAAAAATTGATCAATTATATATAGTACCGATAACCATGTCAAAATTCGAAACCACCACAAGAAAAGGAAACAGATGATAATCTCTCTCATTAGGAAACCAAATTACAGATGATGACTACTCTCAATAATTTCTTCTCCCCAACTTCACAGCTGACAGAACCCAAGAAACATTTCAGCCTCCCGATTTCTCCATCTCACCACCTCTTCACCATTTCAAAGCCGTTCTTTAATCCAAATCTTGCCAAGAAAGGCAGGCCCTTTTGGCCCAGCGCTGCTGTCACAGAAGACAGAGACGTTTCCTCCACGGAAAGACAGGTGATCAAGATGGAGAAAAAGCTACAGTTTCGAGAAAAATGGAGGGGCGCAAGAACAGTGTCTTTGGTACCACTTCTTCTGATAGTTTACTCAATGCTGCTATTGTTCTTGGTGCCGGTTCCCTTGCCATCACCAAGTTGCTCACCATTGATCATGACTATTGGCATGTGAGTACTCTCATGTTTCTTCAATTTTTCACTTATGCACCTTGTTTTCACTTATGGATAACTCACTTTGTATCTTTAGTCAATGTGAATGAGCAGAAGTAGTAAAGTTTTTAATGCTTAAATTTTACATTTGTGTCACCAAATATTTTGTGGGCTGTTTTTGGTTTGTGTCTTTGAAGATTTCTTATTGTATTTAAGGTGTGGAAAATGGAACCAAGTTGAGTGTTTTTCTGTGAAATTATTACATATCAGTGCAAATTTCTGTTCTGAAATCCCTTTGCCTTTTGATTTTATTTCCAGGGATGGACCCTTTATGAGGTGTTGAGGTATGCACCTGAACACAACTGGAATGCTTATGAAGAAGCTCTTAAAACACATCCTGTATTAGCAAAAATGATGATAAGTGGATTGTTTACTCTCTGGGAGATTGGATTGCACAAGTAGGCATTTTTTCTGTTCCAAGAAGGACAGATGTTTTTGGTTCACAATTATGCAACTTATTGAACTGACATGTTTGATGATCATTTCCATGTGCTCAAAATCTTTGCAGTGTTATGAAGGGAAGCCCCTCTTTGAGTTTGATCGCACACGCATGTTTAGGTCCGGTCTCGTTGGTTTCACACTCCATGGATCACTTTCTCATTATTATTACCAATTCTGTGAGGTGATGTTTGTGGCTCAAGTTTGTTGAAATCCAATTAGCTTTGATCTGTTTTTTACTGTGTGTGTTTGGTTGTGGATTCCTGAAATTGCTTTCTTTAACAGGCTCTATTTCCTTCCAAGGATTGGTGGGTGGTCCCTGCCAAAGTTGCCTTTGACCAATCTGTGTGGGCAGCGGTTTGGAACAGCATCTACTATGTGGCTCTTGGTTTCTTGCGCCTGGAATCCCCGGTCAATATTTTCGGTGAACTAAAATCAACATTTTGGCCTATGTTGACTGTAAGAACCTCCTACAAATAACTCTTTTCTGTGAATATAATTTCATAGTTCATTCATTCAGCCCGAAAAGTTTACACATGACAATAGGAAATCCCATCATGTTATCATAAAATAATTATCAGGGAAAAGATAAACACTTCCCTGGTAAAATAATTGTTCAACTAAGTACGTTGTATCAATGCCTTTTATTTTCTTTTTATTACAAATTGCTATTTGGAGTGCTTACATGTTGGAAACGACTGGCGATGAGGAGTGTGTATAATGTACTTGATTGTCCTGTGCTCTTTCAGGCACCACGCTTTATCACATGCTTCAACTCCTTTTCTCCTTTAAGATTGGAGGGCAGGGAGTTTGGACCTTGGTGGTTTTGCTGTTGAATTTGCTCATTGAAGCACACAGCTAAATGATCTGTTCGCAATGTATTTATATTTAGTTTTAACCTTTAAAATTTAGTAGCCTGATTTCAGATTTAGTTTCTGATAAAATTTTACTGAGCTACTTTCCTATATATAAAAGATTAAAGGAATTATGTTGTTCTGTGAAGCATGCACATTTTAATAGACAGTAATTGTATGTTATATGTTTGTCTAGCACTCATCTAGCGTTCCTGCCCAATATAACAATTCAATTGTAGACTCAAGTTGCTTTCTGCAACTCCAAGTTCATGTTTTATGTTGAAGATTTCTCAAATTTAACGTTTCTGTTGTTCTGATGTCCAAGATGTAAATATGCTACAGATAATATAATTTAGACACCGTCGATACATATCAGTGTATGATCAACAATATCTTATTGTGAATGTACATGGTTTTCTTCTGCTGAAGATCTCCTTCTCGGAAATTGTAATAAAGCCAAAACAACGAAGAAAGAGTTGGCTTTGATCCGTGTTTCTTTGATATTTTAACGTACTCATGGATTCATTGGACGGACTTGTCATTAATTAACTTCTCTCTGATGCATCTATAACAGGCTGGTTGGAAGCTCTGGCCTTTTGCTCATTTAATCACCTATGGCGTGATTCCAGTAGAGCAAAGACTTCTATGGGTGGACTGCGTAGAGCTAATATGGGTTACTATACTCTCTCGAATAAATATTAAAAACTTTTACTGTCAAATCATGCTAGTAGAGTTCATTAGAATTCATACACATATCAGAAGTTGCTGCAAAGCCATACACACCAGATGTTTACACGATCGCTTTTGTTCTGCAGTTATTCAAATGAGAAATCAGAAACGCGGATATCTGAGGCGTCTGAGGCTGAAGCTGGTCCTTCGTCAAATGAGGTAAAGTCTGATAGAAAAGCCACATTTGGACGGAATAATTTGGATTTAAGAGATCTTAGGAAAAATTCAATGATCAATTTATTTAAATTTGGCATTCATTATTTCTACAAAACATAGTTCAAAATGTATTTACCCCCCTGTAATATTGAAAATGTCCAAATTACCCCTGCTTTTAAAATGAAAGTATTTACCTCCTGTCTAGGGAGGTAAATTATGGTAAATTGCTTTATCTTTAAAAATGAAAGATTTCCTTTACAATATGGAGTTATCAAAACATATCCAAAGGGTTTGTTACAAGGCATTTGAATTTCTTACCTTTAAATCCATAAATCCAAACACAATGCAAGTGAACTTTTTTTATTTCTTCAATGCATATTCTACTTATGTTTCTTTCTCATATTAACCAGCATGCATGTTCCAGGGCACGTAGTTTATATGCTGTTCTTGTTTTCTTCAACAATATTACCCATGGAAATGATATATGGTGAATAACAGGCTATGTTATTACGGTTCCTTCATTGTTGGCAGGAAAAATAGAGTAAAACTGCTTGCGGAAACAAGTGAATGAAGATCGGATAAAAGCGTACAGCTAAAGTCTGAGTCTATTGCTCTTCTTTGGTGGAGTTAAGGATGAGAAGCTCTACTGTCTGCCGCCCAAACCCGGGGGCTAATACATACAATACAAAAATTGTTACAGGGAATCATCGTATAGCGAGAACGGTTGGAGTTCTCTGTCGTACAATGATCTTTGTGGGAACAGCTCTGCTGCTGTTGTAACGACAATGCCGTTATTACATCTGAATGTGTACTTATATGTAAGAAAACTAGCAATGGTTTTGTGTATTTGTTGGCTTTTATGATCTTTTTCACTCTGGGCAGACTGTTTGTGATCCTGTGTATCTAGCAAATTTAGCAACTTATAAACATGTTCAAATTGTCTGTAGGATACAGACATTGCAGAATTTTTCAGTTTTTAGGCAATTGATCTGCTGCATTATGGATTACTAGCTAGGTTTGTTCTGCCATACGATATGATGGAGGTGGTATAAAAAATCCCCTTCCTATTGTTCAAAATTTTCAATACCCCTTAATTTTAAAGTCTCTTTATGCCTTAATATTTATATATATATTAGTTCTCAATGCACGCGGTTCTGACGAGCATAAAAAGAATATGATGTGAGATTAAGAAAAAAAAATCTGTAAAAACAACAATCATGGCTTGAGAATGAGAAAAAAAAAAGTTTTAAGAAAAATGAGATAACAGAGAAGAAATATTTATAATTGATAATTTAATAAAAATAAAGAAATTTATAAGCAAAGAAATGGAGAAATTTGATGTGAGAGAACTAATGGAGTAGTGAGTGAGAGAAAAAAAATATGTAAATAAATAAAATTACTATTCAAACTAATTTTTTTAAAAAAAAAATTAAATCAAGGGTAAATTTAGGTATTCTAAAGTTGGTACGCCAAACAGTTTACTTTTATAATAACTAATTAGCGTCGCACGCGATTCTCGTGAGCATACAAAAAAACTTTGGTGTGAGATGATAAAAAAAATTGTTAAAAGAATAAATTATAATAAATATGAAAATAAGGTGATAGAGAAATGTGGGGTTGTGGGTAGTGAAGATAAAAACATAATTATAAAATTATTAAAAAATATTAAAATTACTAATCTAATCAAATATTTTCAAGAGAAAAAAAATAAAATAAAGGGTAAATTGAGACAACTTAAAATTGGTATGATCAAATAATTTATTTTTTATAATAGTATAGATATAGATAAAATATAAATATAGATAGAGATAGAGATATATTTCAAACCTACTATAGTTTATATATCGTATTTGCCCTCTAAAATAAAAAATAAAATCTCGGGCTCTGTCATGGCCGTGTTCCCTACTATATAACATCTAAGCACGAGAGTTATACGGTCAGCGACACGATCATGTAATCGGAACATTGCAATAGATGATCTATGTGTTGTATTTTATACTACTTGTTTGCTTATAATTATACTTACATTTAAAACCAAAAATAAAATAAAATCAAAATATCAAGAAATGTGACTCAGATTCTTTTCAATACATAAATAATTAAATATAGTATGTTATTTAAGTATTCCTATGATATCATACTAGTAAATTTAAATAATATCCTATTTATATTAAATATAACATAAAATTATATTTTTAATTATGAAATTCTTAAAAGAAAGAAAATATTCATAATGAAATCCAAAGGGTAAAAAAAGATAACATACAATCAAATTATATGAAAGGTCAAATGAGTTGTTAATTTTATTGTAAAGAGGTAGTTTCTTTAGTTTGTAAATATTTAAAGTGTTATGTTATTTATATTTATTCAGTGTAAGTAATATCTTAATGTGTTAATATAATATTTGTGTGTTCACTTAAACTTACAGCATAAACTAAGTTACTTTATTATTTAATTAATTTTTTGGATAAATTACATCACCAACCTGGGAGGTTAGATTAAATTACACAAACAATCTCTGTATTTTATAAAATTACAATCACACGCTCTAAGGAGTGTTAGTGTAATATTTTTCACAAGGTATTTGTGTAAGTTTTGTATTTGAAAAGAGATATAACTGTAATTTTACAAAATAAGGAATATTTGTGTATTTTGACCTAACTTTAAGGATTGTCAATGTAATTTACACTTAATTTTTATGTGGTCGATGTTTTTTCATCGGGGAAGGATTTTTTTTCCGTTTCCTTTTCAAATATTTTTTATCTAATCTTTTATTTTTTAAAATGTTTTTTTTCACATTTATTTCTGGTACGAATAATATATAATTTTATTAGTGTAAAATATATTTATATTGAATTATTAAATTTGATTTTAGAGGAGCTAAAATTATATATAGACTACAATAGGGAGTAAAAGGAATTTATTTTTCTATTAAAGTATAATGTCATTTTCATTCACTTGGGACGAGTTATCAAAACGATGCACAAGGGTATTTTTTTTAACACCAATATTACAGTACAGAGGAGGCAAAATAAATTTATCCCGATTTCTTAATAACAGTGGAGTGGATTTTTTTTTTTTTTTTTTAGGTAAGATCAATGAGCTATTATTAATTGAACTATTAGAGTAGACAACAATTCCTACTATGCACTATACCAATTCTTGTTATACAGCAGACAACATTCTACCTACCTAGCGGGGTTCAAACTTATAACCTCTAAGATCATGGAGTCTCAACTTCGCCAACTGAGTTGGACCTCATTGGATAAATTGCACAGATCTCGGTATAGTCATAAATACACCCTTATTAATACATCCTTATCAATATACTCTTCATTTAAATGAACGTCCTAGTCTAATTCGTTAATTTTCTTTTAGATTTGCATTCATTTTTTGTAGTGACCTGATAAATGTCATTTGTAAACTATGAATTGATTTGTGTTTTTGGAACAAGTGGATACTTCATTTTTATTTTTTTTTTAAATTTCCATCCATCTTGTCTTTTTCAGAAAAGACAAAAAAAAAAAATAAGGACAAAGTTAATAATTTCAAACCTCTATCAAAGGATTACACAATTTCATCAAACATTTGAGTGGTATTTATAATTTTTCAAATGGCAAAATATATTTATAATTATAATAAATTTCACGAGAGTTGGTTATAATTTACCTGATAAATATTATGTGAGAGTATTAAATGGGTAACACAAAAAAGTATCATGGAGAAAGGAAAAGAGACAGGTCCCACCGAGATTTGAACTCGGGTTACTGGATTCAGTCCAATGTCCTGACCACTAGACCATGGGACCTTTTCTGTATATAATCTGCTTTATCATACATATATTTGTTCTCTTGATGTCTTCAACAAGAACACTGAAGCAGCAGCACTGGACTCCCGGTGATCATCACAGCACAGATGAGAAAAGCCCTCTTGAAACCCCTTTCCACCACCATCTCCACGGTCCTCAGACCTTCAATCCCTTTGCCAATCTCACATTCCTCACAGTCTCTCAAACGGGCATCTTCCTTTACTCCTCTCCCACCTCCAGAATGGGTGCAACCCTTCAACGATCTTTCTGACCTCATCACCACCGACCCAAAACCCGAGCTCCAGCCCTCTCCCTGGGTTTCAAGAATCCTCCACTTCTTACAAAACAGCAATTTGAACCACCCCTCCACCACCCTTGAGCAAGAACTGACCAGCTTTTGCCATAAGTATTTAATCAGACTCCCTCCCTCTTTTGTTGCGTATATTCTCAAGAAATCTGACCAGCTGCAGGACAGGGCTGAGACCGCCTTTCGGTTCTTTATCTGGGCTGGTAAGCAAAAGGGGTATGCCCATAATCTTGAGTGCTATGTGTTTATGATTGAGATTTTGTGTTTGGAAGGTGATTTTGATAGGGTTAGGCTGGTTTTCAATGAGTTTAAAGGTAAGGGGTTCTTGATGAATGCGGTTGCTGCTAATTCTCTTATTAGGAGCTTTGGGAATGGAGGGATGGTTGAGGAGTTGTTGTGGGTGTGGAAAAGAATGAAGGATAATGGGGTTGAGCCTAGTTTGTATACTTATAATTTCTTGATGAATGGTCTTGTGAGTTCTATGTTTATTGAGTCGGCCGAGCGGGTCTTTGAGGTTATGGAAAATGGGAAAATTACGCCGGACATTGTCACTTATAATACGATGATTAAAGGGTATTGTAAGTCGGGGAATGTTAAGAAGGCTATTGCAAGGTTTCAGGATATGGAGGCAAGGAATGTGGAGCCTGATAAGATTACTTTCCTGACTATGATGCAGGCTTGTTATTCAGAGGGGATTATGATTTTTGTTTGAGACTTTATCATGAAATGCAGGAGAAAGGACTGGATATTCCTTCACATGCGTATAGTTTAGTGATCGGTGGCCTTTGCAAGGAGGGCAAGTCTATGGAAGGCTATGTTGCTTTTGAGAATATGATAGCAAAGGGTTGCAAGCCCAATGTGGCAATTTATACTGCTTTAATTGATGCGTATGCAAACAATAGAAACTTGGACATGGCGATGGGGCTCTTTCAGAGGATGCAAAGTGAAGGTTTTGAACCAGATGAAGTCACATATGGAGTAATTGTGAATAGTCTGTGCAAGAGCAGGAGATTAGAGGAGGCATTGCAGTGGTTTGAGTATTGTAAACGCAATAATGTTGCCATCAATGCTGTGATGTATTCGAGCCTCATTGATGGCCTTGGGAAGGCAGGGAGACTGGAAGAAGCTGAAAGCCTATTTGAAGAGATGGTTGAGAGGGGATGTCCTAGGGATTCATATTGCTATAACGTACTTATTGATGGATTGGCTAAAAGTGGGAAGGTTGATGAAGCATTGGCACTTTTCAAGAAAATGGAAGACGAAGGTTGTGATCAGACTGTGTATACATTTACAATATTGATCAGCGGCTTGTTTAAAGAACACCGTAATGAAGAGGCATTGAAATTGTGGGATCTGATGATTGATAAAGGTATCACTCCGACAGCTGCTTCTTTTAGGGCCCTTTCCATTGGGCTTTGTCTTTCGGGCAAGGTTGCAAGAGCTTGTAAAATCTTAGATGAGCTAGCACCAATGGGCATTGTCCTAGACACAGCTTTCGAAGATATGATAAATGTTTTGTGCAAGGCTGGTCGTATTCTAGAGGCTTGCAAGTTGGCTGATGGGGTTATTGATCGCGGACGAGAAATTCCAGGTAGAGTTCGTACGGTTATGATAAATGCCTTGAGGAAGGCAGGCAAAGCCGATTTGGCAATGAAATTGATGCATAGTAAGATTGGTATAGGGTATGATAGGATACGCAGCGTTAAAAAGCGAGTAAAGTTTCGAAATCTTGTTGAGAGTTAATCTATGTCTGTTCATTATGGTAATGAAAACCTTTTGGTTTGTTCACATAATTTCCTGTCTAGCCCAAAGTCACAAAGGCAAATTGTTTGTTCCATGAGTAGATGGAAATAACCCATCGACATTGGATCGTTACTTCAAGATGTTAGATCAAATTCGACTGCACTAATGAAGGTGGGCTGCCATCTGAAGCAAAGAAAATCATCTGTAAGGAACAGCCACTCACCCCCTCACTGTCAGTTTTTGTAGTTCTTTTACAATTCTTGAAAATTTTGGTGTTACGGTGTAGCACGAGAAATTGCATACGTAAAATTTTCGATTTCCAAATAACATTGATAGGAACAAAGGCTTCTTGAATTATTGGCAATTACTCTCATTATTCTTTCCTTACTTTTGGCTCTGTTCATTTGTTATTTGCTTGTTAGAGGTTGATTAAGTTGTTCTTCACAAGAGTAATTGCAGCAGCAGATAGTTTGAAAACATGATGTGTATGTTGACAGAATTGTGTCTATACCAATGTGTACTGTGTGTTTGTTTCTAAGTTTCCTCAATTACTGCAACAATTTAAATTCTTGAAACCGGCACAACTTACGCTACGATCCTTGAAGTGACGTCGAGTGTCGTAGTGGGTGGAAGTACTAGGAATGGCAACAGGACGGGTCTTTATTGAAATTGTTCTTCATCCTGGATTAGTGTTGAAACCGATCGTCCTGATTTTGAAAGAAAATTCTGATCCAACCTAATAAACAAGGTTTATCACAGAATTAAAATTTGAACTACTTAACCTTTTTCTTTTTTACGGAACTACATAAATATTCGAAAAAAATCTCATTTTTTGTCTCATATGTTAGGTTTTGTTTAATTTTGGTTCTGCTCGTTACAAAAATCTCAATTTCAGAAAAATATTTTTTTATTTGTCTTAATTTTGATCCCAATGTTAAATAATTGACAAAATATTAATTGTCTGTTAAGGAGGCATGTGCCTCTTTCATGCTCTCACATACTGTATTTTGGGGAAAGAAATCAAATGCCTCCCACCCTAATTTCTTCCCCAATCTTCTTTCCTATGTGAAATGCCTCAAAAACCCATAATAAGCCCTTCCTTTTTTTTTTTTTTTTTCTTCTTTTTCAAATCTCCCATTGAGGAATCGAAGAAGCAGATTATTACTAAAAGAATGAGCCTTCGTGACCCAAAATTCAACGATCTCTCCCCACCTAATTATTGCAATTTTCTTTTCTTTCTCTTTTTTTAATTTAAAAAAAGTAGTTTATGTCTCAATAGATTTGGGATTTATGCTGAATGATTTGAATTCCTATTGCTTTTCTTGTATAATACATGAAAGTTTTGATTGTAGAAGTTGAATAGTTTGTTAATGCTAATTTTTGAGAAATGGAAGTTGGATTTGGGTTTCTTTGGAAGAGAGAAAATGGTGGAGGAACCCTAATTTTATATTTTTCCCTATTTTGTGTCAAATCATGTATTTAATTTTTCCCGAATACGATTATGTGAGAGGCACACTTAACATTTCCCATCAATTATTTGTCATCGAGACCAAAATCGAAACAAATAGAGGGATATTATCTTGAAATTGAGATTTTTATAATGAATAAAACAAAAACTGCATAAGACCTGTCGAATTGTACTAAACTATTCATTCAAATTGAACGGTTAAAACTTGTCGAATTCAACTTGTTTAACGGTCAATTTGGCAAGTTAGAACATTTTAAACGTGCGCTCTTGTGTTTCTAACTCACTTGTAGCTATAATCAAATGTAACAACAATATAACATAAAATGAATTAATTTTAAAAAAAATTAAATCAATTTTAAGAAAACAAAAACAAAGTCCTGCGAGCCTGTATCATAAAAAAAAATCAAAGTTTCACTATGAGAAAGATTGAGATGAGAACTTTTTTTATTGTTAAAACTATATATTATACACAAACATATTATGTAAAAATTACATAAATGCATACGTGTAGATATAAAAAAGATGTAACGAGGCGATTGCGATTAAAATGGATTATATTATCATTATTATCATTTGTATTTTTTATTACTTATTGCCATGATAAATAAAAACACAATCAAGCTTTATAAATTACAAAATTATCAGGTAAAATACAATTTTATAATTAATAAGTTGGCTCTAAGTATAGTAATATTGTTATTACTACCGCTATCATTGTTCATAAAATTACACTATTGCCGACAAAGATAAGTACCAAAAAATAAAAATAAAAAACTCGCAATTGATATCACAAACTTCTAAATAATACTTTTTCAAGCTTGAGTCGAGCCGACTCGATTCAACTCACACCTGTGGTCAATACAAACAACAGAGTGAGAAGTATCATTTAACATCATAAGGTCTATGTTTGAGGGTATTGTGCACAAAATGAATATAAGTCTCAAACTTCCACGCCAGGCATCAGCATTTGGACATGTTAACATGTCTCTGGTCATAGTCATCTGCAAATGTGAAGAAACTTGAGTGAGGCTTAGTTCTATACAGAAAGTGACTAACAGAATCACAAATATGCAGACTAGCATTCAGGAGAGAGCAGTACTCGGATAGTACGAGATACTTAACTGCAAAAATGTAATTGTGCATCTTTGCATTCAACAATTGGTATATAGAGAAAATGAAAAACAATGGTAACTGAGTGGGTAAAAGTTCCAGGGAAGCTGATGGTCATCGTCATCGATATACAGGGACTGCTCATAGATGACGTTTAACGTCGAGTATTAGTACAATACTTTAAAATGTCTTGGTACATGTGGGCAAATGCAATTCGCGGAAAAATGGCAAAAGAGGTTAAGCAAATATATTTGCAGCACTAAGGGGTTTTTGCAATAACTTTTGGTTTAAGATCGTTTATGTCGAGTGGATTTGCAACTTCTGCATCATGTTTGAATGTGAAGATGAGATTTATTCAGAAATAAACAAGGATCTTGTACATAAAGGAGGCTGATTCATCATTCAGAAAAAAGAAAATGCATGCATGAATTGGAGAGAACTGAGAGGTAGAATGATTCAGAAAGAGGGCAAGCTAGTAAGAATTTTGGCTGCCGAAAAAGTTAGAAACCAAATGCAACATAAATAAATGGCAAAATTGCATCTTTTAGTTCCACAGCCCAAGGATGTATGCGAATTTCGTCCCACGCTTTATGAAGTTTCTTAAAGCATCCCAAAATTCAGAAAAAGTTGGCAAGTTTAGTCCCAAAACCTATTTCCGTTGGTCCTTTGACAGATTAGGTGAAGAAACCAGCCATTTTCAAAAAACCAGAGAAAGCGTATGATATTGTGATTTCTTGATCAATGGCATAGCTGAGAAACTGTATGCATGACAGAGAAAGGATGGGAATGTGAACCAATGCATAGAAATATGTGCATACTTCTAAGGGTACGCAGTCGAGTCTTCTTTGAGTTGAAATCAGCAGATCCTCAGTACTGTATGATTATTGAAGAAGCTCCCAAAATGGCCATGACAAAGAAAATAGCCACGTAAATACTCAAGGAAACTGCAGCAGACAAGACAAAATAATCAGATGTAAAAAAAGCCCCTCCATCCTCTTTCTAAGTGCTCCATGTGGTATTCTTTGTGTTATGTCATCCCAAAGACACTGTTATAAATATAAGTATATGATTGGCTCGATAAACTGGTACACTAAATTCTTGGTTATAAAGCATTCAATAGTGTTATAAAGCATGCAATAGTGAATGAAAGCATTCAGAAATTCCTGGTTCTATTCATAGTATGGCCAAATTCTAGTCACCATGTACGGAATCAAGGAAAAAGTTAAAGTAGGCCATAAAGGAACAGACTGTTGCTTCATGCTGTTCTAGTTCTCCAATAACGCATAAAACTACCTCCACCAAGTCGGATGTATTTTTCAAACAAAAATCTTGTAATACATGCAGCATTCTTCTGTGTGTGACAAATAGTGAGAGAGTGAGTAGGCATGTATGTGGGCAAGAGAGAGAGTTGAGCCAGGAGCGACTCAAGGGATATTTCTTTAGGATTCAACTTACACCTCCACTAGATTAACGGATTGCAAACTTAATAGAGGAAATAACAATATAAGAATTTTGTTTTCTTATTTCTTTAAGAGAGATATAAGCGAGTTCTTTACCAGATAAAGGCCTAAGCTTCTGAAAAAGAATGCAGAAATCCAAAGAATGGGGTTTTGAGGGCAATCTAGAGAAGATCAAAGAGATTTAATTTGTACGTGCCATGAAGCTTATTTCCTACAGTATAGGCAATTCACAAGATTTCAGAGTATAACTGTCAAACAGAGAAGTTCCGAATGATGGAGAAACTCCTGGTTACCCCTGATATTAATTCCATAGAGAAGGAAAGCTTATGCAGATCATGAAATCCCCCCAACAAGAAAATTCAATTTAATTTCTCCAAAACTGATAATGGAACTTACAGGTTAGTTTCCACCTGCACAAAGCTGGTCTACCTCATCGCCTCATATGCAGAAGGCACATCATGCAACGGGTGCCCTCTTTGATTTCTTTCAATAATCCTCCTTGCAAGAGAAACTTGTTTACCAACAGCAAAAACAAAGGCTTTCCCCTTACCTCCAGCACCTCTGGCTGTTCTTCCAACACGACGTACATATTCACTTGGATCTCTGGGAAAATCAAAGAGCACTACGTGATCTACACCCGCGAAGTCAATTCCCCGGGATGCTCTGCACAGGAGTCATATCTTTGCTTAATCATCATTGAGAATTTAGTTACAAAGGCAGACATATTTATAGTAAGCATGATATATACAAAAAGAATTAAAAAGTTTGGGGTATCCAAAAGGAATAAAGAAAGCAATATCATACCTATCTGTGCAAACCAAGAACATGGAAATGTTGTTTGGTGGGAAGCTACGAAATGCTTCTATATTTGCAAGCCTTGATTCTTGTTCTAAAGCGGCATGGAATGGTAAGACTTTTAAACGAATTTCATGTCGATCCAAGCGTTTCAATGCATTTTCGACCTTTCTGCATGTTTCAATCTGCATATGGCAAAGAAACATGTTTCAGAATAAAAGCTTGAAGATAAATACTGTAAGAAACAGAAAGGTGAAAAGTTGTTGCCCGTTAGATCTTGAAGATACCTTGTTACAGAATACAATTGTCTTCTTCACTGGACTTTCTTCAACAAGCCGCATAAGAGCATTTTTCTTGTTGAGGAAAGCTGTATCAGGAGTTCGTTCTGTTTCCTCGTCTCCACTGCAATCGATGAGGATCTAGACACTAAATCTAATCAGAAAGTTGAAAAATCTACTCGTTTATTCTTTAGTAAAAGGTAAAAATTGCAGTATCAGTTGCACGTTACGATGCCAAATGCCAGTATTTATTTTTAGTTTGACGAGATAGATCTGTAATCTAACATAAAGTACAATGACACAGACACATTAGAGCATGAGGAAAGATGACGTCGCAGAGAAAGCTCAAGAGGACACAGTCAACCTAGTGCAAATATCTTTCCAGATTCTGATGTCGAACCACCAGATTATATCAGAATTCAACTCTTCTCCAAATATCTAATACCAAACAAGTCTCACAAGTGTTTACTAGTCCGATCGGAAAAGTCCCGGAGATATAGCGTCTTTTCAACATAGTTATATCCATTATTGAAGGAGGTATTATGAACTCATATTTCTAGTCATTATAACCAGGAGTGATTTGAAACAAACACGTCTAAGTGACCTGAGTCCTATTTGTTGTCCAAAGGCAAGATTAAACTGGAGATGAGTAATTTATCAACTTAAGATTCAAATTCATTTTGCGAAAAGAGACAAATGGCAACCACAAGTAACACATAGAAAAGCAAGGAGATAAGCTACTCCATTTCTTATTTGAAAGGGATGTTTACAATAGTGATCCCAGTCCAATCTCAAATAGTAACAGGAACCACAATAACTGACAAACATCTAATACTTTTTTCTTCATTATTTTCTTCCCTAGGTTTCCACATAAGAATTCAATGAATGATGTTCATTTATGTTGTTTGCCTTTGTAGATCTTCTGGTAGGTTTGTCTTTCAGAGAAAATGAGATGGCTTTCATAAAATATAAGTGCAATAATTTCTTGGGCTCACACCTTTACCATAATACGACATCAAAGGGATGTATAAATATATAAATACCTCCTCCAGTCTCGGGCTTGTGCGATGCATACCAGGACCCATTATAACCTCACTGTCAGGGAAAACTTCAACTACTTTGTTGTATATCTCTACAGGTAAGGTGGCAGTTACAAATAGATATTGGGACGTGACAGGTGCCGAGTTGAGCAAACTTTGTAATGCAAGCTCAAAATCTTCATCATTGTAGAGTATATCTACCTCATCAAGTATGGCACTGAAGCATAACAATTGAAAGATGGTTTAGCAAGTCACAGGAACATACGTCATCTTCGAAGAGAAACATGATCAAACATGATGCAGATGCAACATTTTTCCTTCTCAGATTTGCGGGTCGACAGTGTTCTTAGAAGGACATAAGAATGACTAATACTTCAACAATACCAGGTAGTCATATTGCCAGGACGGATATGAACTCTCCTTCCTGACTAAGGCTAAGTCATAGAAGACATGGAAAAGACATAAAACGAACATGGAAACCATAAAAACTAGTTTGCTTTCATTCCACATATTGACTTGTTTTAGTGACTACTTCATTAGTTACCTAATGTTCAATACATCTAGACTTGTGAACACAAGATATAATTTTATTTATTTTTACCTTATTTTCAGAAGTAATTGGTTATTCTCATATCACGTCTAAAGATACATAAGAACTGGTTCATGTTATACTCCTTATATCGGTCTAGTTTGAGGTATTAAATAATTGGTCAAGATAATTTGCATATTTGAGGAATTTAAAGTATGATCATGAAAACTGCTCCTTGTTTAAGAGACATAAATCTTAAAACTTTACCACTGGAAACAAATAGATAAAAGTGGATCACAAGGAATGAAAAATGAGATTAAATTCTGTGTAAAAGAACACTATATTGTATAATTTCGCGGTCCAGGTTCATGATGTTCCCAAATGAGATTCTTTTAAGATACAGAAGAAGAATGTAACTATTAGATTACATATGTAACTCAGATGCAGGCGTTTTTGGAAGATACAAAATTGTAGTGAAGTGGAATATGCACATATTTTAAGATTTAGATAGAGGTTAATAGCTAGCATTCCCCACTACAATAACGGGTTTATAGTATATGAACGAAAGCTTGCATCTAAGAAAAGGAGACGGTTCCATTTCAGAGGTCTAATCAACAGTGATGAGAAATTCAATAAGAAAAAGCTGAATTATGAAAATTTTAATCCATCAGTTCTTTTATGAGTTATGAATACATATGTAAATATCTGTCTCTTTTCAGTTAAAGGTGTCAAGTACTTTTGAGATGTGCTTGTCATTTTTGCAGAACAGGTTGAAGATTGTCTCTTTCTAACGTCTTGACTGTTATGTAAAATCTCAATCATCAAATTGCCCATTATTGAATTTTATAGTAAATTCTGGGAGACGTCCTAGCTACAGTCTTTTTAGTTTTTAATCTTTCTCTACTGGGCCAATCAATATAATATGCTAAACCATTTTGGTCACAAAGTTGCATCCCAGAGACCAAACTGCTAACTAACTAAACCAAACTCAAATTTCTGCTATATTCTTGCTTGATTCGTTATATTCCACAAGGCCCTGACGAATGCAACATTCACAATCAAACAATCAAATCAGTTTGATTGTAAATTATTTCATAAGAACATCTGATGCACAACTTATCCTTCACCTAATGCAAATCCATTTTAATAGCAGGAGCTCGACAGTAAACAATGATTTCTGGGAAAATTCTCATATTGGCACTACCGTACGGGCTTTAAGTTCACAAATTTGGTCAATTCAATACTCTAGAATCACATATAAGATATGAAATGAAAGCACTAGTACGGAATGAATTAAGCAGTAACCGGAAAAGTCACTAAAACAGAAGTAGAACACCTGAACCTTTTAAGGTTTGTTAACTGCAGGAATCCCTCCTTAAGTAGAAACATGAATCGACCAGGAGTAGCAATTAGAACATCTACACCCTGTCTAAGATTCTCCAATTGAGTTCTCTGCCGGAAGCCACCAGTAGCAACCATAGAGCGGAAAGGAACACCAACTTTTGAGAGCGATCGGCAAATACTCAAAACCTGAAAATGCAGTTTTAGATGTGTTAGAAGATGCAAATGCTGAGACAGGATCAAACTGCAGTAAATGTGGGATATATAGTTCCTCAGAAGCACAAAGGACATTCTTACAATAAGAATATATGCCTTCTATAATAACATTAGAGGAAGAAAGGAAAGTAGCAAAAGAGAGAAGCAAATCAAATTTTGCAAATCATGCTTTTATTGTAGTAACTTTATTTATACACTCCATATAAAAATATCTGAATTCTCTTTGATATACCTGCTTACTACACGCCACACCTCAAGTATTAGAGACTACATAAAAAAAGACAACAGGCCCAACAAAGTCTGCAAATTGTTTGAACCTATTCCCTTTGAACAACTATAAATTCAAAGTCATTCGATGGGAGGCAAAAAGCCAAAGAGAGAGAGAATCAATGACTGTGAAACATAGTTTTCAAGTTTGGCAATTTCACTTAAATATTGCCCATACATCTAAAAGGAGTTGCAGATTGCAGTTTTGAGGGAGCAAATAATACCCATATCATGTTTAGAACGACAGCCATTGGAATCGCCATTGTCGAGAGAAAACATAGTGAACAAAAGTGAAACAGAGATACCAAATTAGAACATATGAAACAAAATATAATACAACGATTATGCCCACTGACGCAATATCAGACCTGGGAAGCCAGCTCTGCAGTAGGGACCAGAATTACAACTCGAGGACTTTGTGATGCTGATTTGCTAAGCCCTTCAAGCTCTTCTTGTCTAAGACGCTGTACAAGTGGAACTAGATACGCCAAAGTTTTACCAGATCCACTCTGATCAGCTATTACACAACTCTTTCCACCTAAAACTGGTGCAAATGCCATAGCCTGCAACACCATTAGCTCGTATAACAAAACTACATGGTGTATCTCCCAAACCAAAAGCAGAATAATGAATTCAAAGGTATTCCGGAAAAGAAAGTGAAAATACATCATTGCATTTGCCTTGCTCTGTCACAAGTTGGATAAATTGCAGCAGAACAAGAGTATATTAGGGTCCAAAAGCAGTCTTTATTTCCTTAAATACAAAAAATGCTTAATGTTTCGAATTGAAGTAATCAATCAAACAGAAATCAATGTCACAGAGATCATAAAGCATCAATCAAACTACTGGGCAAAGGGCATAGCAAAAGTTTCACATGCAAAACACAAATACAGGAACCATACACTTGAATGATAGACAAAAGAGCTAGCGCATGGATCAGTATCCGCAGAGAAAGAGGCAAATCAGGAAAAAACACACAAACATGCATCATTTACGAAAGACTAATGCAGCAAACTTGCTGGCTAGCACAAGAAAATGGCAAGTTCCAATCTCACATTATTGGCAAGATATAAGTTGAGGATGTGATCAAAGCTCAATGCTGATGGCATCAAATATTAATGGCCCAAGCAGATGCAATATATTGAGGTGTTACAATAAGTCATTCACGAAACTCCAATTAACTCTTGATTCAATATTCTGAAACGAGATGCCCAAAGTGGCATGACAATACTGATGATTATGGATTGAAAAATTTAGCAATTAGCTGACACACCTGAATATGCGAAGGGCGCACATATTGCAGACTCCTCAAAGATTCAATAATGTAGTCACTACAGCCCAACTCCTTAAATGACTTTCTGCTAAAAAAGTCACTATTAGCTTTTAACTTCTGTCCTTTTTTTGGGATGCCATCCACCTTAGGTCTATAGCTGTGAACTGGTTCTCCATTACGCCATCCTTTCGAGGAAGTGGCAGAAAAATCCGAAAAAGAAAAAACTTGTCTTGTGGATTTACTAACAGAGCGGAAGGCTTTTGAAGTATTTTTCTGAACATTGACAACCTCCTGTTCATCCAACAAATCTGACTCATCATAGGATACAACCTCCACATGGGATGGAGAAGTTTCTGCTTTCTGCTGATCATCTTCAAGATCATTGCCTTGTTTATTTTTTCTGTAACTTTCTTTAACTAGATTCTTTACTCTCTGCACTTTTAGCCTCCCAAAACTCCTGCTTGTTGCACCACCACCAGCTGGGTCACCAAAATACATGTGCAGGTCACCATGAGAATTAACATTTAGGAAAATACATTTTAGCACATTGGAATTGGCACTCATACAAGCTTGAACTTGATTTTTCACCACAAATTCTCTTATTTTCAAATTAAAGTCTCATCTATGCTCCTAACATAATCTAAACTATATCTATTATCCATGCGATAATATTAAAAAACAATAATAAAGAACGGTACAAAAATGAATTGCATACTGAAAAATGTAATCCAACAATTCCAACTTTCGTTTCTCAGAGAAGAAAATTACAATATCACGTCCCCTCAAAGTATGAATCGATGTCAAAAGTTTCTGGCAAAAATTAGCTATTTTTTCACAACAAAATATAACATCAGTATCATTACCACCAGAAACAACCTCATTTTTTAGGAAAATTCTCTTAACTTGGTAAATGGCGACCATGTTAAAATCAAATACAACTTGATAACGTTGAGTGAGTAAATTAAAGGGAAAAAAGAAGAACAAAAAGGTGAAGGATAACCTTGGTGAGGGGATATTTGTGGGACAGCTTCGCACACGAGCCGCGGCCTACGGCGCCCTGAAAGTGTGGAAACTGATGAACTGAGAACAGTGAAAATCTCCAGCACATTTGCCATTGCAAAACCACAGAGACAGAGAGAGAAGGATAATCCTAAAATCTATGCATAAATACATGGAGCATTTATATGTATATATATACATATATTTATATATATATATATATAAGTTAATAAGTTTTTTAAAATTTCTTATAAGATGTTCGAAATTTTATAAATTGAAAAAAAGTATTTAATAATTTTTTTTAAAAGAATTTATAAGATTTCAAAATAAAATATTTTAAATTTTATAAACTCTTTAAAAAAGTTAATTTTTTTAATTTTTTTATAAGATCTTATAAACTATAAAAATTATTAAGTTGAAAGACAAAAATATCCCTATTCATACACTCTCACACACACATACACACACTTTTTCTCTCTAGTATTTAAAAAAAATTACTATTTAATTTTTCTAACATTCGAAAAAGAGAAAATACTTTATTATTTAATAATAAATTATTATAGTTGAATAAAAATAAGATTGGCATTGATATTATATTTACTAATAAAATATAAATTTAAGACATTATAAATTATACAACTAACAATAATCATTGCATTAACAAAGAAAATATCTATTATATATCTATACTAATATTCGATTAGTATGAATGAATATATATTTTTTATTCAAAAGTTTAGGTAATAATTCATCATTTTTTGTTATTATAAAAAAATTACCTATTAAATTTTTATTTAGAATTAAACGAATGTGTACTATTTATAAAAGATTTTAAATTTTTTTAAAAAAAAATATGTTAAGAAATAACAATTTGAGTGGTATACATATCTATTTTAGTCATTTTATCAATTAAAACCCTTATTATGCTGAATACTCTGACATCTAATGTTAGCCAAACACCCTCTAAATACTAATTTTTAATAATTTTAAATTTTTAATTATTAATAAAATATCTCATTAGTTGGAACTCTCATCTATTTTAAATTAAAAACTAAATTTATATTTATCTAAAAGAAATCATATTTTTTTTATTAGTGTTTATCTAGACAAAATTCTACCTTCAATATTAGACACTAATCCAATTTATATTTAAATAAATTCAAATCTTTTTTATCATAAAGAACTATCAATCTTATCACTAATAATTTATTTTTTTAATCACATATTTTTCAGTCATTAAACTTATATCAATCTCTTGATATATCTCATGAAGTAAATTAAATTTTAATTTTAATCACATAATATCATTATTTTTTTACAATTTATATCTTTCATTAATATATGTATTGATAATTTTGTCTTGGTTCATTAATACTGATAAAGTAAGATTGATTTAATTTCATTTAAATTAATGTTTTCATTTTCTTAGTTTTTTATGGTTGGTTTGATTTTTAATCTGCTCCTGTAATTTTGTGAATGTTCTCTATCAGAATTTTAACATTAAGTAAATTATAAGCTTCATAAATTTGAATTAATTGCGACACAAAAGGACAGTCATACTTGATTAGATATATGAATTAGTCAATTTCAATTGTTAATTATAATTGTTTTTGGAAAATAAAAAGGCTTCAACGTGTAATAAGATGGTATTTTTTTATTTTTTATTTTGGCAAAATGCGTCCCACTCTCTTGTGTTATACGAAAATTGCAATTTACCCTCTTTTATTAGAAAAATAAGCAGTTTATTCTCTTATGTTTTAAAAAATGAGTGAAATACCCCTTCTCGCTAATAGTGTGATACACGCGCTCATTTTCCTTTTTTTTTAATTGTATTTTTTTTTTTTGCAATCGTTGGATCTTATCTAACACAAACTAATGGTTCATATTATATTTGTAATGATCTATGGTTCATATAAATCTTATTTAAATTATCGATTGATATCCTTAAAAAATCAATGTTTCAAATTTAATTTATATACAAAATTATAAAATATATTTTTGAAATATATGTAATATAGATAATATACACACACACACACACACATATATATATATATATATGTAGATAGATAACATATAGGGATAATTATACTTACATCCCCTCACCTATTGTCCTTTTAAGCAAACCACCCCTACCTTTTCAAAAATTACAAAAATCACCTCTGGTAGTTTTTAAAACCTAAAAATGCCCCTGTTGACCCAATCAAACTTTAATTTAATTTTTTCAATGGCTGAATGCCCTCAGGGATGTTTTTGTAATTATCAAAAGGAGGGACGTCAAATAATATTTATGGATGAATAATAGGACCATATATGCTTTTTTAATTATTTATACTAATTTTAAATTTAAATTTAAATTATTTTATTAACCTTTCTTTTATTGAATCTAATGTGCATAAAAATAAGATGGCTCGAAGAGACCCAAGCAGCCTAAAAGAAGAAAGAAAGAGAAGGTCCATGGTACCCTCAGGGAGGTCCATGACATCCCTCACCCATAATGCTCCTAGAAAGCCAAGAATATCCCAACCCATAGTCTAACTAGACAGGCCCAAACAACACAAGAAGCCTAGGAAGAAGGGAGGAGGCCGAGAACATCCCCAACTCAAACCATGATTAAAACCCAACAAACCATTCAGCCCAAAAGGCCCACACACGTGGCACCTACACTCCACCGTGGCATCCACTTGACCTAAGGGTCAACAGTCACCTCGTACCATATCAGCTCAAGAAGTCCCTAGCGGCTGGGATTCCTCATAGGCGAGGGGTGTCCCAAGGCAAAAAGGACTCCTACTAAAGCACTTCTAGCTACGGATAAAGATGATTTGTCCGTTATCCCAATCAACTTCCGTCAAGAATCTCGGGAGGAGATAGACCCCCAACTAGTTAGGGCACTCCTATATAAATACATGTTTGGTCCTTCCAGGTGAGGGACACCTCTCTTATTCTCCAAACTATCCCTTAAACTCTTTCTAAGCATATTATCACGTGTTCCTGCACTTGTCACCAACTTTATTCATTATATCTTGATTTTTAATTAAATTCGCTTACTTTTTTTTTTTTTATTTCATCTCGAATTCATACTACTAACTTGGGCGTCGGAGCACTGCTAAAAAATACGGGAATTGTAACGGTTTTTTTGTAATGGCCAAAAGCAGTTACAATTGTAACAGTCATTGTAACTGTGTTATAACGGCTCGCGAGGGCATATGTCATATGAAAAAAAATTATTTTCTTATTTTATAACGGCAAAAAATCGTGCATATGACCGTTACAACCAGTGTGTTGTGTATAAAACAGTTACAACATTACGGTCGTTACAATATTGTACCAATTTTTGTAACAGCCAAGGCATTGTAACGAACTTTTCAGATGAAATAAGACGTTACTAAAGCTGTTACAATGACCGTTCCAAATGTCATCACCAAAAAGTGGCCGTTACAATAGCAGTTACAAAACAACGGCTATATTTTGATGGTTAATTTTTCAACGACTACTTTTCAACGGCTATATTAGGAGTTACAAAAGTCGTTACAAAAGCCGCTACAAATTATCTTATATATATGTGCAAGATGTTTTCATTTCATTACAATTCATGTTTTAGAAAATCTTAGTAACCACAAACATTCTCAATACTCGAATTTTCTTGCATATTTACTTGAGCGGCTTTGGATTAATATTCAATTAATTATATATAATATCACTCGAATTCTTGGACCGTAGATCAGCTAGCTAGTGGTGATCGTTTTTTTGAGTTGGTCGACTATGTAACATTAACGTACGACTAAGTTAGTACTATATTGCATTTAATTGAATTAATTATATTTTGCTAATTAAGTATGTAGCTAGTGATTAATTTAATTAGGTAGTTTTTATGATTGATTTTTAACTTTTAATTATATATATATATGTTAGTTAATATATTGTTAATATGCATGTATTCACCTAATTAAGTAGTGTAATACATGTAATTAATATTTTTAAATCTATAAGTCGTGATCAAATTAGCTGGAAATTATAGCTTAATTATATGTTGCGTATGTGTGAATTTGCAATTATATATATAATATCATCATGTTACTAGAATTGAGGAGATTGATGTATAATAAGAACCTTTCGGGAAGGGCAAGTCTTACATCAGAGTTTGAGGATGGGGTTAACACTTTCATAAAATGGGCTAAAGGTCAACGTAGACATATGGATGGAGACAAAATTAGGTGCCCTTGCCGAAAGTGCAAGAACACAAAGTTTGGAACACCCGATGAAGTCAGTTATCATTTGTGTATGCGAGGGTTTATGGTTGAATATTATAATTGGGCTTCGCATGGCGAGTATATTGTGCAGGATTATTATGAGGCTCCTAGTATCCCTCAAGTGTCGGAGGAGCCAACTTCCACTGGCCATGTTGAGGATAATTATCCACAATAGGGTGATGAACAACGTATGGATTTGGCGCAGAGAATGGTTTTTTATGCAGTCGGGTCGAGTTATTTTGCTTCTTATCATGAATGTATCCCTGATGATGGTACGAGGTCTTGTCCTGTGGATGCCGGTACTAGTTCATACGTTTACGGCGGTGATGGCCCGTATGATTATGATGAGTCAGGGTTGGCAGACCAACCTTTGTGGGACGGTTGCAATCAATCTCAATTGGGTGTTGTTGCTGAGTTGGTGGATATCAAGGTGGATGGTCATATTTCTGAGCAAATATATGATAGAATATCCCAATGGGCTAATAGAATATTACCCTCGGATCACACTCTGTCGGGAGATTACTACAGCACGACGAAGTTGGTAAAGGATTTGGGTTTACCCGTTGAGAAAGATTCATGTGTGTAAAAATGATTGCATGGTGTACTAGAAGGACGACGTTGATTTGGAGTACTGCAAATTCTGTGGGGACGGTAGGTAAGAGCCTGCTCGAGGGTGAGACCCACACCGGAAGAAGTCCCCGTATGCAGTCCTTAGGTACTTGCCGCTGACACCTCGCCTGTAGAGATTGTATTCTTTCAAGGGCGACTGCCAAGCATATGACGTGGCATGCCACACATCAGACAGTGAAGGGGTCGATGTGTCATCCATCCGATGCCGAGGCGTGGAAGCATTTTGACCGGATGTATCCTGATTTTGCAAACGAGCCGCGTAATGTTCGGCTGGGCCTTTGCACAAATGGTTTTGGATCGCACGGTTAGTACGATCGTACTTATTCATGTTGGCCAGTTATCTTTACACCGTACAATCTTCCCCCTGGTATGTGCATGAGTTCTGAGCACATATTTCTGACGATGTTAATCCTTGACCCTTCTAATCCGAACCGTCTAATCGATGTGTACTTGGATCCGTTGATCGAAGAGCTGTTGCAATTGTGGCATGTGGGTGTGAGAATGTACAACCATGCCACGGACTGGGCTTTCATGATGCATGCGGCATTGTTGTGGACTCTAAACAACCTACCCGCTTATGGAATGCCATCTGGGTGGAGTACCGCGAGGTTATGGGATGTTTGGTCTGTATAGATGATACAAGGACATTCCATCTGCAGCACGGTAGGAAAGCGTGCTACTTTGATTGCCACAAACAGTTTCTCCCTGCGCACCATCCATACCAAAGAAATAAAAAAGTCTTCATGAAGAATCATGTCGAGAATAAGGTTGCACATCCAAGGCTAACAGGAGACCAGATCCTCGATCGGGTTGCAAATATTAGTCCTGCAGTTGAAACGCCGTTGTTATTACCTGATGGCTATGGTAGCGATCACAAGTGGACGAAGAAAAACATATTTTGGGATCTCCCGCACTGGTCAACACTTCTTATCCGACACAACCTTGATGTTATGCACATTGAGAAAAATGTGTTTGACATATATTCAACACGATGATGGACATCAAGGGAAAGACGAAGAATAATATGAACGCACGAAGGGATTTGAAGATCATATGTAATCGTCCTGGGCTGGAGTTGGATGAACATAGACCAAACGTTTGCCTAAAGCGGTATATACACTAGGGAAGGAGCAAAAGATGAGACAATGTGAATGGATTCGTGGCCTAAAATTTTCTGGTGGATACGCGTCTAACCTTGCACGCTGTGTTGACATGACGGAATTACGGATGCATGGCATGAAGAGCCATGATTGTCACGTATTCATGAAGAAATTGATCCCGATTGCCTTAGGTGAAATGCTTCCCGAGCATGTATGGAGCGCATTAACTGAGGTCAGTTTATTATTCCAAAGCATATGATCGACCACGCTGGATGTTCACAAGCTTCATGAGTTGGAAAACAGTGTTGCTATCATCATGTGCAATCTTGAGAAGATATTTCCGCCAGCTTTTTTCGACTCAATGGAACACCTCATTGTTCACCTTCCGTATGAAGCCGCGTAGGGGGACCAGTGCAATACAGGTGGATGTACCCCTTTGAAAGGGTTCTACGTGAGTTGAAGAAGAAGGTGAAAAACAAAGCACATGTTGAAGCTTCCATTGTGGAGGCATACATAGTCGAGGAAATTGACTTGTTTACATCATAGTACTTTGAGCCGGACGTGCAATCTAAACGGAGCATGCCACGAAGAAATGATGAGTGCACGGGTAGCAATAATGGATTACAGGTGTCTATTTTCAACTATCCTGGCAGAGCTAGTGGTGCCACGAAGAAAAGATGGCTTAGTAGACTAGAATGGCACATCATCCAGACGTACATTTTGACCAACTGCAAATAGTCACACCATATTACGAGTAAGTTGTTAATTCTAATGTAAATTCGCCTTGTTTAATATACATGTTAAGTGTATCCATTTATACATATTATTGATACATGTACAGATCTTACTTGAACGAGCTGTACCAACACCATCATCCAACCGACCCAATTATTGATCGACTAAGTTCAAGGATTGGTTCAAACGATGTGTAAGTTAAACATAACCTTTCATTATAAATTTTGGAAAGTACGTCGTTGCAAAGTACAATTTAAAGAAAAATAGCTTGTCATATATGAACGTGTAGGTACATCCCGAGCTAAATTTTACGAACAAAGAGCTACTGAACTGTCATTATTGGGGTCCCAGTGCAGAAGTGACATCGTTCAATGCCTACTTTGTCAACGGGTACAACTTTCAGACTGAAAGACACAACACCGGCAAGTCAACTATGAATTGCCGGGTATATGTCAAAAGTTCATTGTATACAGACGAGGAAAATGATTTTTATGGAATCATCGAAGAGATTTATTCAACTGACATACCCACTTATTCCAAACTTGCACATCGTGCCGTTCAAATATCGCTGGTCGATCTAGTTCGAGGCATGAAGGTGCACCAAAGCTATCACCTCGTTGATGTAAACTTCAAAAAGTTGTACCAAAAGGATGATCCATTTATACTTGCACAACAAGCAGTACAAGTATATTTCACAGAGTACCTAAGTATGAAGAGGGACAAAGCAGACTGGATGGTTGTTTGCAAAATAAACGCTCAGAGAGTTGTCGATGATTCCAAGTGGACTGAGACAGTCGCATACCAAACGGAGGAAGTCGTACCAGTTCCTACAGTGGCCGTCGACAATCAATCGTACGATTTACGTGATCCCAATGGTTTATAAGTTGTATTGGAGGCTACAGGTACTTCACAGAGACCATTGCATGAAAATGTCGATGAAAATGAAGACGAAGACGAAGACGAAGTCAGCGGCGGGGACGACGAGACTGATGATGAGGAATACGAAGCTACATGATGTACATTTTTTCGAATGAAGTATTTTTTATTGTACAATATTGTAAGAAAATTAATTTTTTTTCCTATTTCAAAAGTTTGGAACGGCCAATTAATTGAATGGCTGTTACAATTTGGATTGGAAAAAAGGGCAGGATAATCTTGGAACGGCCAAATTAAGAAATGGCCGTCACAAAGGAAAGTACAAGTATTTGAATTTGAAATTAAAAAATGGATGAGAATTTTACATTTGAAAGGCCATTACAAACACCATTACAAAAGCCGTTACAAAATTTAATTTCAAGAGCAGTTACAAAAGCAGTTACAAAATATGAGCTATCTTAAAAATTTTGACTGTAAAGTACGATATCTTTACATCCGACCGTCCGATCCATACCAAATTTGAATGCATACAAATATGTGTCCATTAAATCATATCAAACGGTTTGATTTTAAATCACGTAGCCTGATTTAAAAATACAAGAAGTTAAATGCTAGTGATTATGTTCCAGGAATAATATTTCGATATCCGTAAACCCGATCAAACTACAAATTTCACAAATGGAGTATTTTGTAAGAGTTGTCGTATCTAACGGTTGGATCTTAATTTTGACGGCCCGATTAACCAAGCAGTGAAACATTGTGATTCTCAGTTACATCAACGTAATACTAACATTTATGAATATATACATTTATTGCAAACTTTGAACATGTATCAAGGTATTGATATATTTTTTTGTAGTCATAATGTATTTTGAGTTTATTGTTCCACTGCAATAATACGTTTCCGTAGCATTAATCATAAAAAACGACATGGTTTTTTTTAAAAAAAAATTTACCATAATAATAACTAATTATTTGGGAATTATCTTTGTAACGACTTTTGTAACAGCCATGACCAAAACGATGTCGTATGTGTTTTTTGTAATACTATTTGTAATGATTTTTTACACGGCTTAATTAAAAAACATATGTAGTAATGACTTTTTGTAACGACTCTGTATTTTTGTAACTCTCATTGTCACGATTTTTGTAACGGTCATGGCCGTTCCAAAATTTAATATATAAGCAACACTTGGACCGACTTTTTTTCTTCCCCTTCTTCTTCTTCTTCTTCTTCTTCTTCTTCTCTCTCTCTCTCTCTCTCTCTCTCTCTCTCTTCTCTCCCTCTCTCTCTCTCTCTCCGCCGCCAACGGAGCCACCTCCACCAGCCGCCTCTACCGCCACCACCACCAGCCACCGCCAGACGTCAAGCCCGTCACCCACCAATGCCACCAGCCCTCGCCACCGCCGCAAATGCCTGTGCAGCACCAACGCCACCCCCGCCACCGCCACCACCCTTGCCAACAGGTTTTCCTCTTCTTTTTTTTTTTTTTTTTTTTTATTTCATAAGTTTTTTTTTTTTGGAAATAATTTCAAAAATATTTTCTGAAATTATTTCAGGAAATATTTTTTGAAAATATTTTTAGAAAATATTTCTGTTTAGGTTGCAAATCTTTTGTTTTTTTTTTTCCTTTTATGAATATATAATTATTGCTTGGTATTGTTTTGAATTGTTAATTATTAGGTATAATGTGTTGTAATGTTGTATTTTTTCTTAACCTAAACTATAATTTTCAGAAATTAAATTATATTTTTTCTGAAATTAACATAATTTTCGAAAATTAAAATATACTTTTTGAAATTTTCTGAAAGAAAAATGGTTTTTTTTTTTCCAGAAAATTTATGTTAATGTTAATTTCAGAAATTTTTAGGTTAACTTCTGAAATTTTAGGTGTAAAATGAATTTCTGAAATTAAAAAGTAATTTTTCCTAATTAAAGTGTAATTTTTGGAATTTTAAATAAATTTCTGAAATTAAAAATCAATTTTCTGAAATTAAAAATAAATCTCTGAAAGTTTCTCAAATAATTTCTGAAAAATTTAAAAATTTATTTCTTGAAATAAATTCTGAAAATTTTAAAACTTTATTTATTAAAATTATGTCTGTGATTTTTTTATAAAAAATCTGAAACTATAATTATGAAATATTTTCTGAAAAATAACTAATTCTTGTTTCTAATTTTCTGTTTTTTTTGTTACTTTTCTGAATATGTAATTATTGGTTGGTATAGTTTTGAAATTGTTAATTATTAGGTATAATGTGTTGTAATGTTGTATTTTTTTCTGAAATTAAACATAATTGTGTGAAGATGATTGTTAGAAATATATTTTACAATTTTTTGGACAATTTGGGCCTTATGGACTTTAGAAATTTTTTTGGACCTTATGGACTTTAGAAAAACTTTGGACCAAAAGATAGGACCTTAATACAATTTTCAGAAAAAAAGTAGGACCTTATGTAATTTTTTCGAAAATTATGTAGTTTAGATTAATTTCTAAAAATATTTTCAGATTTCATTTTCTAAAATTAAAAATAATTTTTAAAGTTAATAAATAATTTCTCAAATTAAACCTTAATTTTTTGAAATAAAAAATAAATACAGACAAATTTTCCCAATTAAAATGCAATTTTTAGAATTTTAAATAAATTTCTGAAATTCAAAAATTAATCTTCTGAAAATAAAAATAAATATCTATAATTAAAATTAGTTTTTGTGCACCTAATAGAAATAGGGTAATATTATGAAAATTATGCACCTATTTATAATTATTAAAAATTAAATGACCTTAATATATAATTTTAGTAAAACAGGAGATTTATGAAAATATTAGAAAATATAATGTTATATTTTTTAAAATTGTAGATCATGTCTACTGATGCTCCGCTTCCCCCTGGACGAGGGCGTCAGGGCCAGGGTCGTGGCCCTCCCAGCCCTCCCGGGGCAGAGCCAGTGGATTCTACGCCGACCACCCCATCATCAGAGGCTGTGTCCCAGCCCCCGCTGATTCCTGCTGACTCCGACGCAGTGGAGTCAAATGCGACGGGGGCCACCAGCTCACAGATCCCGGCCCGACCGTGGGACGCACCAGCACCACCAGCACCACTACCGCCACTCCTTCCCCTATAGGCCCAGAGGCATTACATCAGCCTCCAGAATGCGAGGTACAAATGCATTTTTAATTTTTTTTAATATAACTTGTAATATTTAATATTTTTTTATTGATTATAACATTTTCAATATTTTTTTCAGGTCCGACCGCGATTTTCACATTGCCATTAATAATGCAGTCAAAGGGCATTATCCGCATCCCTGGGCCAATATATCGCAGATCCCACAGGACCACCAGCTATTCTGGTTCCAGAAGCTGAAGGTATGTAATTATAATATTGTTTACTTTTTAATTAAAATTTATGATTCCTTTTTTTTATACACACTGTTAGCTATTTTTTTTTTATTAATTTTGTAGGTTTCTTACTGGTGGGATTGCGACGACGAGAGCATGTTCAAGCTCGTCAAGTCGCAGGCCGGGAGTTCCTGCGAAAGCGGTGTCGACGCCCGGAGCCAGTTGGCCAGACCACTATGGCTGGCCGAGGAGATTTGGCGCCAGGTTCTAGAGTTCTTGGTGAGCCTAGAATTTCAGGCACAATCGGCCAATAATAAGATAAATCGGGTGGCCAACCCGAAAGTAGCAGCGACCATCTACCGTGGCTGGTCGTCATCGGTTAGGGCGCACAAGGGCAAGCTGGTAAGTCTATTAATTTTTAATAATAAATAAACTTTATTTTTTTTATTTCTAATCAAGTTTAATTAAAAACGACTTTTGAACAGGAGACACAACTTGGAAGCCCAGTCAAACAGATGGAGGTATACGAGAAAGTGTACAAGAAGAAGGACGACGACCAGTGGAGCGGAGGGCAGAGGAGGTCGCGGTACGTATTACTTTTTTTAAAATTAATTTTCTAAATTTATAATAATTTTTTTTACTCTAATTATTTAACATGTTTGCAGGATGTGTTCTTGAAGCTGTTGAGGGATTGCCAGGCAGAAGAGAACAACAGCGAGGAACAGACACCCTCATCTGAAGCCTCCGTGAGCCCTTACAAGCAACAACTGTGGATATCAGTAGCGAGCGGTCGGAAAAGGGGCCGAGTATTCGGTCTTGGCTCTGAGCCCACGATTGTTGGACCATTATAGCCCAGTAGTTCTACTGCTCCTATGCCCTCGCCGCCACAACCGTAGAGTGATGACCTGCATGATCGGGTCCAGATGATCGAGCGCTACATCAGAAGCCATGATCCGGACTGACCCGATCATGTAGTGCCTCAGCCTCCAGCTGACACCATCGCACCCGACGACGACGACAATGAGCATGCGCCCGCAGATGGCCATGATTGAGATTAGGGTTTTTTCTTTTTTTAATTTTGTAAAAAAATATAATTTAAAACAATATTTCTATTTTTATAATGCATTTATTAGTATTTTTAATATTATGTGTTTTTTTAAAATATTTGTTGAAAAAAACAAATATTAAATTGAATAAATTAAAAACATTAAATATTAAAAGTAATTATAGTAAATAATAAAATTAAATTATATTACAAAATAAAAAAATTTAATCTTTTGTATTGTCTTTGTAACGG
Organism: Sesamum angolense; assembly: GCA_034509725.1. Classification (NCBI taxonomy): domain Eukaryota; kingdom Viridiplantae; phylum Streptophyta; class Magnoliopsida; order Lamiales; family Pedaliaceae; genus Sesamum; species Sesamum angolense. The sequence continues at coordinate 1,441,177 of JACGWL010000015.1, forward strand.
CTTTTGTAACACCAAAAATTTAATAATTTTTAAAGGCAGTTACAAATACTGTCCAAAAAGAGTTGCAATACTCTATATGGTTGTTACAACAACAGTTACCAGGACCCTTACAACACAAGTACTGAAAGCAATTACAAAGTCCGTTACTATGTTCGTTACAAAAAATATGCCAAAATAAGTTACCAAAAATACTCCATCGCGTTACAAAAACTGTTACAAAAGCCATGATAAATTAATAGAAAAACCATACCTAAATGTGTTACAAAGACAGTTACAAATATAATTTTCACTCAACTGTTACAAAAGCAATTACAAACTGTTTTTTTTTTTATAAATCAACTGAATTTAACGACCGAAGGGAAGGAATTACAACGACCGTTACAAGTTGTAACGGCTTTTCCTCTGGCCACTACAAATTATTTGTAACGATAGAAAAAGCCGCAGTAGGCAAAGCCATTATAAAAGTCATTACAAATAGAAAAGTCGTCCAATAATATTAAAAAGTCGTTACAAAAGCCGTTGCAATAAATTATTTTTTTTTAGAGTGGAGTGCTAATCCCTCCTTCAGAATTTGTATTTGCTTCAACCCAAACTTTGAATAATAATCCATATCCATTTGACCCATGTATTTTTTGCACGCATCAGAATCTATATAAAATTACACCTTTTAATAATTAAAATATTAAATTATTTAATTAATGTATTAATAAAAAATAGTTATTGAGTTATAAATTTAAATTAAGAAATTATCACCTTGTATTAATTATTTTAAATTCTTAAAATCAAAAGATTTAATTTTTTTATAACTATATTTTATTAAAATTAATAAATTATAAATATAATTATATACAATATAAATATGTATATAATTGGACATATTTACATATATATATATATATATATATTATTTGTATATTTATACATACATATTTTGATGGCAGGCGATGGCGGAGGAGGGTGAAGCCTAGTCACAAGTGGGGAGAAGCTGTAGGTCGCAATGGGGCAATGGGAGCGAGGGCACAAGCAGAAGTTGAGAGTGGGCATGGCGGTAGGTTTGGGAAGAAGAATATTTTAAAAACAAATTAATTTAATAATTTAAAATATTTTTAATAAATAAATTATTTATTTTAACTAAATCTAATATGATTTATATAAACTGCATAGATTATTTTTAATTATTATTTATTAATTTTAATAAAATTTAATTATAAATAATAATAAAGGATAAATAATCTATTAATTTTAATAGTTTTAAAGAATTTGTAAGAGTGTGATAGTTTTTTAATTTAAACTTATAATTATCTTGTAATTAATTTTATTAATATATTAATGGAATAATTTAATATTTTCAATTATTGAAAGGTGTATTTTTATATAAAGATTTAATTAAAAAAAGTTAATAAATAATTTAAATTTAAATTAAAAATTAATATAAATAATAAAAAAAATCTAAGGGGTCATATTACTCATACCCATGTACATTACTTCGACACGTTTTCCACCTTTTGGTAATTACAGAAACATCCTTAAGGACATTTCTATCCTTAAAAAATTATATTAAAGTTTGACCAGGTCAATAAGTACATTTTTGGGTTTTAAATGCTGGCAGGAGAGGTTTATGTAATTTTTCAAAAGGCAAGAATAATTTGTGTTAGAAAGCAATAAATGAAGGGGTGTATGTATAATTATTCCTAATATATATTATATAATAATATATACAAGTATGTATAGCCCCAACCCTACCTTCCTCGCTCTCGCCCCTGCCCCCAGCAAGCCAACCACCCCTTTTCCCCTTGTCGATGGCATCCAATCCCCTCCCCCATAGACCCCCCCCCCCCCCCCCCAAGTGTGCCTTTCGATCGCTCCTCCCCTTATTTTTCTAATATTTTATATATATTTTTATTAATATTATTTATATGTATACATTGTATAAATGTATGTGCTTGTATAATTTATAATTTCTTTTTTATAAATAATTTTTTTATATTCTTTAGTTATATTATATGTATATTATTTATATATATGTATACATAAAATTTATAATTTATATTTATAACTTGTATAAATATGAACCATTGATCTAAAATAAAAAAGATCTAAGCCATTGATTTCTTTTATTAAATCTCCACCGTTATTATATCTATCTATACTATTATAAAAGTAAACTCTTTTATGTGTCTAGATGGTAGGCTTTTTTGTTGTTTTTTTTATAAAAGTTGCCCTTATCTTTTACATAATTCCCCATTGATCTAAATATGAACTAACAGTCTAATTCAAATAGATGCAAGCCTTTAATTTTTATAAATAAATATGAACCATTGATCTAAATAAGAAAAGATATAAGCCTTTGATTTCTTTTATTAAATCTCCACCCTTAATATATCATCTATCTATACTATTATAAAAGTAAACCCTCTTTTGTGTCTAGAGTGAAAGTTTTTTTCTTGTTCTTTTACATAATTCCCCCATTGTTTTTCTTTCATTAAAATGAATTACCTAATTTGATGAGGCCATAAATGACATTTTTCACTAATACTGAATTTTCCATACCAAATTTTAAACTATAATATCCTCAAGTTTCCTGCCTAACACGTTTTATCTCTATCTCACACATCTCCCCTATTCTCTCTCTGCCCAATCTCTGAAGCTTATTTAATATTTTATTATAAAAAAATATTTATTTAAATAATAATTTTTAAAAAGTTGTAACTTTTTTATGTCGAGTTTTTTTTTTAATTTTTCGCCGTCGAGTTGTGGACAGCTGTCCACGACTCGACACTTTATTCCTTTTTTTAATTTTCCGCCGTCGAGTCATGGACGTTGTCCACGACTCGACTATACTTTTTGAAAATTAAGTCCATGTCGTGGATACCATCCACAACACGGAGTCGTGGAGGGCAAGTACGACACCGAGTCGTACTTGCCAACCCCGGCTCAGCTTTTATTTTTTTAAAAAAAATTATATTCTTAATTATAATTAAAATTAAAAATTTTAACATATTTATTCAAACAAATTTGTTACAAAATATTACGCAATAAGAATACAAATATTGAAAGTGTCCATCCGTTCCCCAATTGCGTCTGTGGCATTGATGCTGAGGTCTTCGTATTTTCTCGCCCACATTTTGTATTGGCTCATTTTGTTCATTATTATCGTCCCCCATAATTAATGTGCAACTGACTTGATGATGCTGCAGAACTAGACTCCACATTATCCCAATATGCGCTAAATGATCGAAATGGAATTGGTGAAATATTATATTCTGGTGCATAAGGTTGATTAATGCTAAGGCCAATGTCAAGATCTACATGTGATGAATAAGCCTTTGCATGACTTGGCATGTATGGAGCTGATTGAAATCAATCATCTTGTGGCGGTTGAGGCACATAGTAATCTTGATGAATAAGCCTTTGCATGACTTAGCATGTATGGAGCTGATTGAAATCAATCATCTTGTGGCGGTTGAGGCACATAGTAATCTTGATGTGGTTGAGGCGTGTAGTAATCTTGAGGCGGTTGGAGCGTGTAGTAATCTTCAGGCGTATACACTGTTGAAAGACCAACTATATCCACCCAACATCACCACGTTCAACTAAACTAATAGACATTCGGCTAGAACTTCTCCTTTGTCTGTGGGATGTGGTGGGAGCAGTATCGGATGATGTTTCAGTTTGTTGTGGATGATATGTTATGACTTTCTTGATAATTTGTACTTCATGTGCAAATTAGACCACTAATTGACGATACCCTTCAATATCTAGTAGTGTAGATTGACAAAGTGCTTCAAGGATATTTACCTGTTCAGTTTGAACAAATATAGAAATATAATTAATTTTAATATAAAAAATAATTGTTCAAAATAAAGTATCTGATATTATATAACATACAACAATTTGCAACACAGGTGCATCTCCAGGTTGGTAACCGCTTTCCACACGTCTGTTAGTAGATGCGACACGAAATGACGTGTTATATTGTTGTACTATTCCCAATACCCCCATTTTGTGTCTTCTATTGGAAATGGGCGGCCTTTGTACAATTGTGTCATATCATCTTTGTCATCTAGTGATGTATTGTATGTGTTGCAAGTTTCAATCTGTGCCCATACGATTTTTACGGGAGGTATTATGCAGGCTCATGTCCCGAGTATCCGCCACTTCTGGAATATTTTGCCTCATACCAAATTAACGAACTACCCGTTCGGGATGGTGCATTTCGACTATTGCATAGAATATTAAAGGACATGTTGATCTCCACAACTGGGGGTTAAAATCAGCTACATAGGCCATGATGACATTTGAGTGCATGTCACATGGCTGCAAGACAAACAGTAAAAAATGAAAAGATGTAAGTTACTGTGCATTTAATCGTCATATAGATGTATTTAATTGTTGATGATGAATTCTATTCATCTTGGAAGTGGTTTTTTCAGCAATTGAGCAAACATGTTATAGGAGGGCGACGTGGAATGTGCCTTATTTCTGATCGTCATCCTGGTATAATTAAAGTAGTACGCGAAGGGCCGAACTTTGTGTCACCTCAAGGAATACACCGTTATTGCTTGAGGCACGTGTATTCAAATTTCAACAGTCAATCAAGAATGTGGTATTGAAGGATCTCTGTTGGAAAGCTGACTCTGAATATCAAATCAGAAAATTCAATCGAATCTTGGAAGAGATAAAGAGAAAAAAATTAGATGAGTTTGAATATCTAGACCAGATTGATAAGGAAAAATGGACAGATTCTCATGATGGTGGATAGCGATGCAGAATTTTGACGACCAACATGTCAGAATGGATCAATGGAGTTCTTAAAGGGGTTCGCCGGCTGCAATAGTTGAAATAACACTTGAACGTACTGTAGACAAATAAATTTTGCACCCAATTAAATAATGACAAGTGTCAAATAGTATATTAATTATCAATTTTTATTTATTTTTGGAATTTACTAAATTAATTCCAAGTATAAATAGTCAATTTAATTGATATTTTAATATATATTTTATCATCAAATCAATGGCCGACAAGTGTCAAAATGAAGTATTTCGGCCAAGCAAATAATGCTTCAAAGTCCAAGATTCCAGCCAATCAGACCTCACCACGTGGAGTAATTGCATATACGCTCCAATCAAATCAAGACAAATATTGATCGTATTATCTCTTTACAAGTAAATATTAAAGAGATAGTATTAAGTTGACCAATCATATTATTGAAAATATATGATATATTTATTTCTTTTAATTAAATTATAAAGAGATAATACAAAAGATGTTCAAGTAGATCACAACTCTACTCTTTGACACCTATATAAAGGGGTCCTTGCATCCTCATTTGACACATAGCTCGAGAACGAAGAGCAAAGCAGAGGAAAATTACAAATAATTCTCTCTACAAAGTTCTTCAAAGCTCAAGAATATTCAAAGGCATTTAAGGCAAAGATCAAGTCTTTCGTCAAAGGTGGGCCACAAATTATAGCGTTTAATTCAGGATTATATGCACTAAATCCTCAAATTAACGTTATAAATATTCAAATATCCTCTCAAGAAGATCCAAGTGGCAAATTCGCTTTCAAACCATCAAATTCCAGTCAAGACTATAGCGTTTAATTCGGGATTACTGGCAAAAGCCCTCGAATTAACGTTATAGAAATTCAAATTCAAGTCCAAAGGAGATCTACGTGGAGATTAACCTTTGAATTAGTCAAATTTGTCAAGTATATATTTTGGAGGAAATAATCAAGGGAAAGAATAGAGATTGTACTCACTTGATATTTTAATCCAAATATTTTTATTTGAGATAATTTATTTGTGTTTTGATTTTTCAGACACGATAAAATTAACGCTCACAAATTTTGACACACCCAGTGAGACCGCTCTAGCCTTTATCTCTTCCCTTCAAGAGCTCCGTGGTTGGAGCCGAGGCACAATACAGTTAATCAAATGGAGCTCTATTGTATCAGATACAAAGAGAGATTAACTCTGACACAACGAATCTTAGTGTAGTCACATACTACACTAATCTTAACCAACTTTGGGATGAATTAAGTTGCCTAATGTCCCCAGCCTAATGTACATGTGGTCTCTGTATCTGTAGTTGTAACAACAGAAACACTGCACAAACAAAAACAAGTAAATATATTGCATTTCTTTATGGGATTGAATGACTCCTTCGACATCGTACGTAGTCAAATACTGGTTATGAAGCCTCTTCCACCTGTGGATAAGGTTGTAAGACCTTCGTGAAGAAGAAGACTGTTGACAAACAAAATTTAATTTGTGAAAATTGTGGTAGATCAGGCCACACCAAGTACACCTGCTTTAGATCCATGGGTCCCCGACTGGTACAAGGACCTTACTAAGAAGAGGACGAGATGATGTGTTGAAGGGAGAGTCTATATGGTTGTAGAGACAAAATACAGCTTCAGAAACAGGTGCAAGTTTGCTTATTTCAGATCTAATGGAAGCGTTGAAATTGGTTCAAATAAAGGAGTGAATAATCCAGTGAAAGTGCACTTCGCACAACTTGATGAAATAACAAATGTGGCATTTAACACTAATCTTAGTTAGCATACTTTGAGTTCATGGATTGTAGATACTGGAGCTAAAAGACACATATGTGGTGATGTTACACTACTCCATTCCTTGACCCTCGTTGATTATAATCCTATCATTCACTTACCTGTCGGAAGTACAACTAGTGCCACACATACAAAAACTGCAGAACTATCTTATAACATTGTTCTTGATCAAGTCCTTCACATCCCTAGCTTTAAACATACCTTCTTGTCTGTCTCACAACTTTGCAAAGATTTACTTGTTAGTTTTATATTCCACAACGCTTCTTGCGTATTGCAGGACCAGAAGACTAGGGAGGTCCTTCTAGTAGGCAATCAAATAGGAACTTCTCAATGTATAAATCATGTACGTATCTTGAAATTCAATAAGTGTGATGAGCAAGTCATTTGTCCTATCTGGCCCCTTGCAAAGCAATCGAGAAATCCATTCCCTATGAGTGAATCATGTTCAGAGGCTTTGTTTGATCTAGTCAATGTGGATATCTTGGGCCCTTACAGTAAGCAATATTCTTTAAGTGGATGTCACTATATACTGACACTTGTAGATGATCGCTATAGAGCTACCTGGACCTATCTCATGCGTCATAAGTCCCAATCCATAACCTTTTGTTTTTAATCTACATTAATTAAACAAGTTCAGACTCAATTCAATCTCACTATCCCCAGAGTTTTTGTGAATCCATAGAACTTTCGTTCTTCTATTTCTTCGTTCCGAACTGTTATTTCAATTCTTCCATCTTTTCTTGATTTCATCTCTTTATTCAGTCAATTCACAGCCACAACAATGTCAAATGCATAAGGATTATTAATGGTCCTGAGTTTCTTAGCTTCTCTTGTCAAGAATTATAAAAAACTTTAGCATTATACACTAGAAATCATGTGTCTACACACTACAACAAAAGGGTGTTGTAGAACAAAAACATAACCATTTACTCAGGCAGCTAGAGCCTTGATGTTTGAATGACACCTTCCTAGAAAATTTTCTGGCAGAATCTATCCTTACTGCTACATTCATCATCAATCGATTACCTTCTCATACTTTGAACTGGAAGTCACCATATGAACTCCTATACCATACTACTCCTTACCAGTTTTTCAGGACATTTGGATGCTTATGCTTTGCAGCAAATGTCCAACCCATAAATCAAAATTCAAACCAAGAGCTTCCATATATGTCTTTATAGGCTATGCACAAGGACAGAAGGGATACAAGGTATATGAAATTGAGCACCGTTCAGTCATTGTGTCGAGAGATGTGACATACCATGAAGAGTTTTTTTTCCTTACAAACATATATCTGATACACCTGATCCTTGCCCTGTGCCTACACCCATTGGTCCTTCGAGCTTCGACCAGTCTGTTTGTCCTGCCCTAGTACCTTCTTTAAATGTGCCAGCCTCTATTTCTTTGTTTTTTAAGTTTATTAAATCCACTGAGTCTATTCCTCCATTTTATTCCTCTAAAGCTTCTCTTACTTAAAATCCTTCCTTATCAGTACATTTCCCTTCCCCAGAACCATTATGAAGATCCATTAGGCCTTCTCATAAACCTACTTGGTCGAATGATTTTGTTTTCCGATCTTCCTCTACGCATCCTACCTTTTCTTTCTATGTTCCATCATCAGATTTGGAGTCCATCGCTACTTTATCTACAGTACAAGAACCTCGAACCTATACTCAAGCTAAGGACTCTCCTGAGTGCCAGCAAGCAATGCAGCAAGAAATTACAGCTCTTGAAGGGAATGAAGCTTGGGTTGTCATTGACCTTCCTCCTGATAAAAAGACCATTGAATGTAAATGGTTTTACAAAGTTAAATAGAAACAAGATAGGTCAGTGGACAAATATAAGGCAAGACTCATTGCTAAAGGTTATAATCAAGTGGAAGGAATCGACTACGTTGACGATCTTTCTCATGTGGTTAACACTGTCACAGTTCGTATTTTTCTGGCATTGGCTTCTGGATATGGTTCGGCAATACATCAAATTGATATTAATAATGTCTTTTTACATGGATATTTGGATGATGACATTTATATGCTTTCTCCTGAAGGTTACTAGGTTTCAGAGGGAAAGGCCTGTAAGCTTAAAAGATCATTATATGGATTAAAACAAGCATCTTGCTAGTGGAATAAAGAGTTTACTTCTAAACTGTTACTGTTTGGCTTCACCAAATCTCATAATGATCATTGTTTGTTTATGAAGTCTATTGGTAGTGATATGATCTTTCTTCTGGTTTATTTGATGATATGTTAATTATCAGCTCTGCTGAATCTCTCATTATGACTGTTAAGAATTACTTACACAATCTTTTCACTATTAAAGATCTTGGACATACGAAATATTTTCTTGGATTGGAGATTGGTCGTTCGTCTACAAGAACCTCAGTCACTCAACATAAATATATTAGAGATATCATTCATAATGTTGGACTTGACAATGCTAAGTCAGCCAACACTCCTCTTCCTTTGGGCTTAAAGCTTACTTCCATCTCATATCTTTGGGAAGTTGCAGCTCGCAGACATTTTCACCAAAGTCTTACCTGGCCCTGAGTTCTCTGCTTTATTTCCCAAGTTGGGCTCGGTTGATTTCTCCCCAAGTCCAACCTGAGGGGCGCTGTTGAGTGTTCAAGTCACCATCTCGTACCAATTTGAACTCAAGGATTGTTCATCCATTTGCTGATTCCTCTTCAATGCAGCAGCTTCCAAAGTCGCGTATTCTATTATGCATTTTCATCGTACATCGTGGTTTTTCTTTTCTTTTATTGCACTTAGTTGGCCACTGATGTGGCACAGGTAGTTAGGCGGTTTGGATATCTATTGGCGCATTCACAACTATTTAATCTCCCTTCTCTATATCACTTTCTCGTAACAAATATTTAGCTTCAGTTTTACCGAGAGCTTTAACCATGGCATTGCGTAATTGCTGCCTAATACTTGATGTTATTTGTTGCATAAAGTTTGACATACATATACATGCATGGAATTGATTGAATAGATAGAGCAATATGAAACATGAATATTGTAAACTTGGAGGGTAGGTTGTGATAATTTTGAAAGGAGAGGGATATAAACTAAGCAACTTATAAGGTGTTCAATTAACTAAACTTATTTAAAAGATTTGATAATTAACTTATGCATCTTATCATATATTTTTAATATATTTGGATAAAATAAGATCATACAATAGTTTATATGGGCAAAATGCATCCCGTCCCCCGTGTTATACAAAAATAGCAATTTTACCCCCTTGTGTTAAAAAAATAAGTAGTTTATCCCCTTGTGTTCATAAAAAGGAAGCAAAATACCCACCTCATGCAAGAGCTGAAACACACACGTCCTATGTGCGATTTTGAATTTTTGATTAAATGTTACTTATAAAAAAACATTTATACCCCTAAATTTGAACTGTTTTGTTTTCTTTTATATATATACTAGCAACCGACGCACGATGTCCAAGCACACATGAATTTTTAAGTGTAAATAAAAAAGATATAATATTTTTCTAATTATCTATACTAATTATAAAAGCAAACCCTCATTTGTTCACATTTGGAAGTTATTTGGTGAGTTTTACACAATTTACCCTCACTACAAAAAATATAACATTTAATCATGGTTGTCATGGTTAATAATAAAATAGCCATAATTAATAGTCATTAACCACGGCCATGCAACGGTTGTTGGCCGTGGTATCTACGAGGGTGGCTAAAATATTTTCCATGGTCAAAAGCCATGCCATGGCAAATAACTTTGTTGTGGTGAAAACCTATGTTGCATTGGTTTTACTTAACCGTGGTTAATAGAAAATATTTACCATAATTTTAGTCCATAACTGTTTGAATTGTAGACAATAGTCATTTTTTTCCTAGTGCCTTTACCTTTTAAGTAATTCATTCATCAACTTATCAAACCAAAATAAGTTAATAAATTTATAGAGGATAAACATAACAATTTACACTATTTTTGGTAGTTCTCATATATACCAAATTATTGGATTACCAAAAATACCCTTACATTAAACTATAAAAAATAAGTCTCCATTTCAAGCCCACATCACATGTCTCTTCTTCTCGCTTTCTCTCTCTCAAACACACACACACACACACACACAACTCCCGTCTTCTTCTTCTTCTTCTTTCTTTTTGTCTCAACTTACGTTTTTTTCTTCTTCTTCTTCTCTTTCTCTCTCTCTCTCTCTCTCAACTCACATCCCACGTTGTAAACCCTCCTTCCTCCATCTCTCTTTCTAGAAATCCAACCCAAATCTCCTCTCAAGAAAACACGATAATCACTATTCTCATTTGATTTTCTTTTGGCTCTTTTGATGTTTTCTCTACTTTTTTTCAGTCTTGGAAACACTAAGACGGTGATGGTGGTTCGTGGATAGTAGAACAATTAAAATTGATGCTGCTGATATGTTTCGCTATGGTATGTACTTGAAAATGTGTCATTCAAAAGCGTGCACTACTATGATAGAAATATAAGTTGAACTCATTTTAAGTATTTCGGTTTTGAATCAGTGCAATTTGATTTTGCCTCTGGCGCTCCCTGGATTTATTAATTTATATTGGTTGGACTTTCTTTTGGCAATGATTTCTAAGCCAATTTTTGGTTTTGATTTCATTTCAAAACTCAACATACACAATGAACGAAATGAATTAACAACAGAGGAAATATTGAGGTATGCTCTTTACACCATGTTGTATGCAAAAGTTGGTTAAAGAAAAGTGATGTTATCCCATGCATCAGTCACGCTGAAGTACGAGATTTTGTCCTTATGGATAATTGTCTTTTTTTGCACTTTTTTCTGTGTAATATGCAAGCGGCGAGGTTGATTTCAGTTGTGTTCTTATACATCTCTAATTTTGGAGGATATAGTTTTAGATTTGGTGCTCTATTCTTTTTAGTTTTGATTTGAAGGGTTATGATTAGCATAGCCTGTTCTACTTACTATCTCAATCAAAATAGACATGAAGCCTTTTTTTAAAAATTTATTTGATGAGAATTTTAGTAAATAATAACAATTAATTTGATGAAATTAATATATCTTCAATTCCGCGATGTGCTGTTGATCCTCTACCAAAGTGGCGACAACTACTGAGATAGTCTCCAATTCGTCGATCTGCTGTTGGAGGGAGAGAAGATATTTCTTTTTAGGCTAGTAAAAGGGTATTTGTAGTAATCCAATAAATTAGTATGAGAACTGTAAAAAAAATACAAATTGTCATCTTTGTCCTTTACAAATTAGTTAATTCATTTTGTATAAATAAAAGAGTAAAGGAATTATCTCAAAAACTAAGGTCACATAATGTAAAAATTACTAATAACTTCCCCTTTAGACACAAAACAGGGTTTCTTTTTATAATTAGTATAGATATCTAAATTTTGTTTCATTGTTTATTAATATATATTTAATTTTCTTATGGGATTTGAATCTTTAATTCAGTTATTGATGTTTTTTATATTGCATGTTATTATTTTATATCACATATTCTAATGGCAACGTGATATAAAAATTTGTATATGTAATTTGGTATATTCCTTTAACATCATCAAGCCATGATATTTAGTTTAATAATAGAGGTAGAATTTAAAAAATTATAATTATGCAAATTGTGTGAACTCAAATGTAAAGTATACAACTCAATTTATTTATAAAAGAAGAATTTCTATACTTATTTAAATTTAAACTTAAATTTAAAAATATTATGCCCGCGGAGACCACGTGCGATGACGGCTAGTAAACAAAATAATATGTATCATTTCATCAAAATAATATAAAACTACATATTTTTTATTTTAGCACGTATAATTTACAATTAAAATAGTAATATGCATTAAATCAATGTGTTTAAATTAGTTAATAACTTATAATATAAAACAACAAAAACCACATATAAACACTATTCAATAGTAAAAACTCTAAAATTCCAAATAATAAAAAAATAATAAAAAATAAACACATATCCACATCACTTCTTTTGGTCTTCGTGCTTGATCATTCTAATTATGAAAAACTTCATAATCTACATTTCAAAAATAGAAATTTAGTACTTTTACTCAACTGCTAAATGGGCAAAAAAATGAGTAGAAAGAGAAGAACGAACTATATTAAAACCTGTGCAAATGTGGAAATATATCCGAAACTTTACCAACAATTAGAGCAATTGATATTCAAATATACCTACATAAAAAAAATCTTAAGTAAGAATATATAATGTATAAAATACTTTTTTAGTTTGAAAAATCCATATCGTACCTCTCAGTATGATTATTTCGCAACCTTGCGAAAATTTCCTGAAAAATCAAATTTCTTGTATAGGTACCTTCAATCCCATTTATTTTTCCCTTTGTAACCAACACTTTAGTGGTTCTTTCATAAACTTCTTGTGAAAGAGCAGCATACAACTGACCATGACTGAAAACGTGATCCGGTAAATAAATTTCAATATTTTGTATTGTTTGCTCTTGGGATTTATTTATTGTCAGCGCAAAGCTCAATCTAACGGGAAATTGTCTTCGTATCATTTCAAATGGCATTTTTGCATCTTTTGATGTCTTCAAAGGAATGCGAGGTAGGAAGACTTTTGTTCCCTTAAATTGTCCATTCAAAATCTATCCATCAACTACATTTCTACCAAATTTGCGACAGATTAGTTTGGTGCCATTGCAAACTCCAATTTTTGGATCAATGTTTATGAGAAGCATAATGGCCCCCCCTTCTATTACCAGGCGACAGTGAGTTTAGGAATTTTGCTAAGTAAAAATTATTCATGTCCTCGGATATAAAATCAAATGAATAATATGTAATTTCTTCCTCATCGGTGAAAGCTTGAAGCACTCTTTCATTTAACTTATTAAAGTCATGATTCAGTGGAGTTAGTGCTCTATCCATCATATACTCAGGATCATAAGTATGTGAACCTAGGTCTGGAAAAGTAGATTCAATCAAATGATGAATTGAATGTCCACCATCAAATGGTATAGCCATTGAATCTGAAATCCTTATCATATTATCTTCAACTGTAGGTTCTTCACCATTACCAATGCGCAGTAGAAAATCGGAAAAGCTCTTATCGCTTTGTGCTCTAATGTTGTTTGCCAAGTGAAGAACCTTAATATTAGGCCATAAATGCGACTCCGCAATGCTTGCTTCCACAGCTTGTGATCTTGTACCCCCGACAACAATAGGTACAACTTAATGAAAACCCCCTCTTAATATCATAATCTTACCACCACATGGCAAATCAATCCCAAACATTTCTCTTAAAGTTAGGTCCATAGTTTTAATTGCCTTTCTATCTGCCATGGGTGCCTCATCCCAAATGATTGCCACTGCTCGATCTAATAGTTGACATACTTCAGATTGCTTGCTGAAATTACACCTAGAGCTCAAATCCAACTTAATTGGTATTTTAAGTTTGGAACGTGTTGTTCTACCATGGTAGTTGGATTGTTGCAATGCCTGATGTTGCAGTAGCTACCATTATGAGCCCAACATTTGCGAAAACTTGCAAATAACACTCGGTATAGAAATGTTTTTCCATTACTACCAGGACCATCAATGAAAAACGTTTGACTCTGTTTTCTCATGATCGAGTGTTTTATGGTATTAAATGACTGCAACTGACCTGGATTAAGTTTGCTTGCAGCAGTAAGATCATTGAGTGGGATGGGTATGCTTAGCTCATCTTCTATTAAACTGGAGATGCTCCTCAAATTTTGATAGTCTTCAGCTATCTGAGGTAAGTCAAACTCTTTTAAACTCCTCTTATGCTGCAAAAGTAAACTGTTTATCTCATGTAAAAACCTATTCAAAGTTAAGATATTGTTTGTAGAACTTAAGGAAAGATAATCCTCAATCATGTAAGGATAATTTTCTTCACACAATCGTCTTACACCAGTTGGTTGACAATAAAGCAAGATTGTGGCAAACAACTTCCTAAGAGCTTAAGGCATTCTAACAACTCTTGCCTCAATTAAGCATTAACGAATACTATCATCTTCTTAAAAAAACCCATGTTTTTTAGCAGCTTGCTTAAATGTCAGATAATACAAATTATTCAATGTCAATAAATCATCAAATGATTTCGGTCCTCTAACATGATTGAGTGGAATGCGTAAATGAAACCCTTCTCTTTAATTTGGTGATACAGCATATATCCGACTAATAACTTTCTGCTGTGAACTTCTTTTCTGCCAAACCTTTTCATTTAACATCCATCTGTAGTATTTGGGGAATTCAATACAAATATTGGTTAGGTTCTTGTCCTTCACTGTAAACTCTAAAGAACTCAGTTAACATTGTCCGAGAATTCATTCATCTAATAGCATATCAAATCTCTAAAAACTGTAAAATTGAATCTGTTGCATACTTGGAAGATGAATTTGTAATCGTACAACTGATGGATATGTTTTGCTTAGTGGGAACTTACATATCTTCCATAACTCCTCTAGTGCACAAATCCATCTTCCATTAACGTATTGACTAATTTCATCATAATTTGGCCCTGGACGAACCTCAAATACAACACAGTCGGGTCCTTTGTAGACATACTTATATAAGTACTTTATACTTTTTTATGCTGCTATAGATCTCAACATTAATATGATAGTCATACTTTAATAGGAGCCATATATTATATGGGACTACCCACCTATTATCAACAACAACATCACAGTTACGATATAAATCAATACTCCTGTTATCATTGCGACGACGGTATATTGGATAAGAATCAGTTATATAATGCATGGTGCAAATGGTTTGGGGTAGTTTTTCTTGCAAGTTCCATTTTTCATGCTCGGAGCATTGATATCCATCTCTCCACATGGACCATGTATCATGTGTCTCATAATAGCTTCATCCAACATAGGTTCATCATTCTTATCAGGAATCTCTGCTCGAACTATGTGATCATAATCATCCGGTGTATTCAGCTTGTCATTTTCATCTAGGATGACCAACATATGAGCATGAGGTAAGCCTTTTTTTTTAAACTCAATTACATGAACACGTGCTATGACTTTTCCAAGAACACCGTTGGTGTAGATATCTTTTTTTAACTCTTCGAATTTGGCTCGAAAATCCTAGTTAACAAATCGGGCCGATCTTGATGTGTTTGTCCAGGCTTAAGCTCATTTTGTATTTCTTTCCATGATAGATTGCATGTTATAGTAATGAATAAATTTGGTTTACCAAATTTTGAACCACTGACATTGCGTCTTGGTAACATTAAGTGCTTCCAACAAATGATGACGGTAGAATAGTACGACGTTCCACATTTCCTAAATCACATATGATAAAGTATATATTCTATATTGAAATAAAATAATACAATATATATATATATATATATATACATATATATATATATATGCAACTCATTTAATTTATCAACATCATCTTCTCCGGCATTTAAGCAATCTTGAATACCTTGATACAATTCAACTCTAATATCTTGTTGATTTGTTCTTATAAATCTGAGCTTTTGAGTTTCAATCTTCACACTATTATCAATGGAATATTGTTGCAATAGACGTCCTCCATACAAAAGGATTGAAGGAATATGCATCCGAATCTAATATATATAATTTATAACAAAACGTGAGAACTAAAATTGTTATTGGTAACTATTAAAATTTATTAAAATTACAAAATACCTGTTGTTGGATTTTAAATAAATCCTACTACGTATTGAAACAACAATCACTATCAAACCTAGAACCAATCATACTGAATTATTAAGAAATACAATAAACGTAAAAGCGGAAGCGTACCTGAATCCATGGCTATAGGAAGCCCCATGAAATAGCAAGTCAATGGTCTTCCAGATCAACACGGTTTCAACGAGTATCCTTTAGTTCCTTTTCTCTTTGAATTCTCTCTGATAATGGGATGTCAGAAAACCTATTTGACGTACCGTGTGATCTGGGGAACATGACATATATACAATAGTAGGTGCTTCAGTTTCAACCCATCACAGAAACTGAATTACCTTCAGTCTTTACACATTTGAGGGTCACATCCTATTAGATACATTAAGACCCAAATTACTGAAACCTTATTTGATCACTTTATTGGGTCTTAAATATCGACAGTCTATAATACATAATTTTTACATATAAGCCCAACATTGGATTAAGGATCCAACATAGTTGGATTAAAAGTTCCAACACCTGCAACATATATGCATAATAGTCGTAGCAAGTGACTCTCGTACCATTAAATGTACGACAATCACTATCCCATCCATATGTTCCATAAGGAAGTAACAGAGGATATTGCAAAGGATCATAATAGCCTGAAAATTCTTTAACATTCACTAGTTGGCCCCCAATTGTTTGAATAATGATATCCCTATTAGTTGTATCTAACACTCCATCACCACCAAGAGTAATAGCTGCAACCTATTATGCAGTTGGAATTGCATATCGACTGTGTGCGGTAGGTCGCTCCTTGATCAACAACTTACAATCAAAATATATCATTTCGTTGAGCAATTGTCTTAATGTTTGGACAAAAGGATTATGTGCATCAAGTATGTGTTTAATCTTATCAACTAAGTCCTGTCCAATCCATTATTCTCCAGTAACTGATTCTCAATCTCATGCCCCGTGTCATAAATGAACATTTGAATATATATTGGTCTTGTTCCAAGAGAGGGCAATAATATACCAATCTTATGATACATAGTTCCGTGAGCTCTGAATGCATAAACACCTTGGTGACCAGCTACACTTTCATCCAATTTAGCTCCCAATGAGGTAAATGAGAAGATATGATTAAATGCATGGATGTTTTGTCTAAATATCCTACGCTCAGCAGATTGGTCAATAAAGAGATTGTAAAGTTCTGAAGGCACCGGTATTTCTGGCAAAACTATTTTTCCTCCATTACAACAAAAGTTCTGTATTTCACCATGAAACAACTTGGCCCGACAATGTTGGCAAATGATTGGAGTTGGAAGTAATAACCGAAGAGTTTGTTGCCTTCATGAAAATCTCTCGCACAATTAAGTATGGATCGATGACTAAAATCATCACTATTGTTGTTATGTTTGTTGATACAACCAAAGTTTGTATCTACATTATGATTAAGTTCCACAT
This sequence comes from Sesamum angolense, assembly GCA_034509725.1. Classification (NCBI taxonomy): domain Eukaryota; kingdom Viridiplantae; phylum Streptophyta; class Magnoliopsida; order Lamiales; family Pedaliaceae; genus Sesamum; species Sesamum angolense. The sequence continues at coordinate 1,458,860 of JACGWL010000015.1, forward strand.
CTCTGTCAACACCTATGTTAAAAAATTCCATAAGTTTTCAATTTCATAAAAGAAAAAAAGGGCCTGAGAAATTAAAGTTAAAGGTATTAAAAAATGTGAGTTTAAAGGTATTGAAAAATGTGAGTTTAAAGAAATAAATATGCAATAATATTAAATTAATACTTTTATTATTCTATTTCACTAAAAATAAAGGGTAAAATGCAGACACCCCCCAACGTATAGGGTCATTTGCACTTTGCCCCCAAATCGTTTTATTTTACACTTCACCACCCAACCTTTTAATTTTGTTGCACTTTGCACTTTTCGGGGAATAATGATGGAATATTTCGTCTACGTATGGAATTATTTGCACTTTGCCCCCCAACGTATGGAATCACTTGCACTTTGCCCCCCAACTTTCTGCAATATCAGGTGTGTGAAACCCCTAAATAGAATAAGAAAATTTTGAACTTCAATTCACAAATAATTGATGTGCTTAATGGTGGTACTGATAGAAATACATGATTTTTTATCTTTATTTTTTGGTTTGATTTTTTCTCTTTTATACAATAGTAGTATATTTTTTTTTTTTTGTGAAATTACACTCTTTTGTGATTTTTTTCATTTGGGTTGCTGAAATTCAATCTCTTCATTTGGGTTGGTGAATTTTTTTTATTTTTTCATCTGGGCTTTTTCAATTTTTTGTAATGTTTTGTCGATTTTATATTTGTGTTGAAGTTTTTTGCTTAATGGTGGTGCCGATAGGAATACATTTTTTTTTCTTTTATTTTTTTATTTGATTTTTCTCTTTTACACAATAGTTGTGTACTTAATTTTGTTGTGAAATTACACTCTTTCGTGATTTTTTCATTTGGGTTGTTGAAGTCCAATCTCGTCATTTGGGTCGGTGCGTGTTTTTTATTTTCTCATTTGAGTTTTTTCAATCTTTGTAATGTTTTGTAGATTTTATATTTGTGTTGAAATTTTTTGTTTGTGAATTGAAGTTTAAAATTTTCTTGTTCAATTTAGGGGTTTCACACACCTGATATTGTAGAAAGTTGGGTGGGAGCAAAGTGCAAATAATTTCATACATTGGGGGCCAAAGTGCAACTAATTTCATACACAAACGGAATATTCCATCATTATTCCCAGGAAAATGCAAAGTACAACAAAATTGAAAGGTTGGGCGGTGAAGTGTAAAAAAAAAATTGGTTGGGGGGCAAAGTGCAAATGACCCCATACGTTGGGGGGTGTCGGCAATTTACCCAAAAATAAATAGGTACCTTGAATACGTGAATTAGAAGCACCTGAAGTAGATCATGTATATTGATTAACTGGATCCATATTGGAAATAAATATTGTATAATTCGAAGGAGTCAAACGACCTCTTCCTCTTGCTGAAAGATAAAATAGTTATTCTGAATTAAGAATGAACTAATGCATTTAATGTTTTGTTCATTTTTAAACGATAGATTAATGCTAAAAGGACTAAACTAAGTTTAAAATAATATAAGGATTAATAACATAGTTGTTTTATTATATGAATTTACGTTTTTAGTAATATATTAACTAATACAAAATTATCAAAAAATGCACAACTGTTGCATCAATGGAGTGTAAAAATTGCATTTGCTAAAATAAAAAAAAAATGTTAACTTTCTTTGAATTGTAATTAAAAATTAAAAATAATTGAGCTGTACTTGGTATAAAACAAACTTGAACAGTATGGTTGAAATTAGATTATATATACACCACGAAATCAAACTAAATCAAACTAAATCATAGGCAAAACAATATGTTTCCTATGTTTGGATCGAATGCTCGAATATAAATCTTAAAGACTGAATGTGGATTACTCAACTAAGATGTGAATATTAGAGTATGTATTTATTATTTTTATTCTAGCATTCGTAGGCTCCAATTTTGATTCATGCGAAATAAAAAGAGCTATAATGTTAAGTTGATATCTAAGAATTACATAAACTAATGATTTAGGAGACAACATGGCTGAAATTTCTTCACCTTCAACTGTTCCAATACTTGCAGTTCTTGCTCTTCGTATTTGATAGTATTGACGCCTTCTTCAAGATAATTTTCTCGCTCTTCAGACCTTCCCGACGTCCCTCATACATCTCTCTCTCTCTAAATCATCTCTCTCACTCTCTAATAATTTTCTAAACACTCTCTAAGCACTCTACAAGCATGTTATCACCCGTTCATACACTTCTACACCTATATTATTCACCACATCTCGATTTATATCACATTTATCTACTTTTCTACTTTCATATTTTTGAAGATCCAATACTAACTTGAGTATCACAAAGGGATAAATTGTATTTTTCTCAAATATATAAGAAAGACATGTTCACTCATAAAGTGACAACTTTTATATCACAATTCCAACTTGTATACCCATTTTACCCAATAAAAATAAATAGAATTAGAAATCATATATTAATAAATAGGGTAAATTATATCAACACCCCTAAAATTTAACATAATTATAAATACATCCCTATTAGTTAAAAAATTACATTTACTCTCCTTGAGGTTTGTTCTGTCTTATATTTAACTCCACTAATAAGGTTCTAGTGAATTTATCACGTATTATTTCCATATCACCCTTGATAAAAAGTTTGACTATGATTTGACCAACTAAAAATGTTTTTTGGACCAAATTATAATATTTTAAAATATTGAGGTTACATGTTATGATCTCACATTTACGAAAATTATTTTATATATTAGGAAAAAATACATCCACACCCTCTAAAATTTAGTATAATTTCAAATACATCCTTATTTGATAGATTGAATACACACTATTTTTTGTCAAAAAAATAAAGGGTGTTATTTTTGTATTTGCACAGTATTTTTCGTAAAAAAAATAAACGGTGGTTTTGTATTTGCACACTTATTTTCTTTCCAATAAGGATGTATTTGTAATTACACTAAATTTTAACGGATATGGATGTAACTATCCCTAATATATAAGATAAATATTTGCAATATTTAATGGACGAAAACGGCTAGTTGAGGAAAAAAAATATTACATTTAAGTGCAAAGTATGTGAAATCATAACATTTAACACCCCCTCCCCCAATATTTTAGAACATTACGATTTGGTCCAAAGGCATTTTCTTTTAAAAAATTTGTCAAATCATAGTCAAACTTGGCATTTTGAAAATAACATATGATAAATTTGCCGGAACCCTACCAGTGGAGTTAAATGTAAGACAGAACAAACCTCAAGAAGGATAAATATAATTTTTGATCTAACTGAAATGTATTTATAATTATAAAACACAAGGGATATTAGTGTAATTTACGCTAATTAATATATTATATATATATATATATATATATATACACACACATATATATATAATAATATATATATATATATACACACACACACATATATATATATATATATATATACACACACATATATATATATATATATATATATGACTTTAAGTGGTATTAAACTAGAATTGAGGTGGAGAGACAAAACGGAACACCAAACAGGCCTTAAATTAACTCCAAGGGGGGAAACGTTACAAAAAATAGTCTAAGGGGTATGTGAGTGCGATATGTCAGTTTGTTTAGGGAGCAAATTGCATTTAACCTCAAAATAATAAACGTGCTGATATGTATTTAAGTGAAGTCAAATCAAACCCAATTATCTTAATTCAAATTAAACAGCCTAATATCGGTAGCTTTTGAAGAAAAAGAATATGGAACTAATTTTTTAAACATGTGAAATTAAGAATTAATAATACTTTGCTCCCCTCAATTATTTCTCGATGTAGCATTCACTCTATAAATTAACAATTGTAACAACTACAGCCTTCAACCCCTCCACCCCCATCCCGCCAACTAAATGTTTGGATAAAATTGCCCCAAATATTATATATACTAGCAGTCGGACATAGGGGTGCAAGGTGAGCCGAGCCGGCTCGCGAACTCGCGAGCCGGCTCGTATTCAAGCTCGGCTCGAGCTCGAGCTTCTCGAGCTCGAGCCGAGCCTGCTCGAGCTCGAGTTCTTAGTGAGCTCGAGCTCGAACCTTATAGGGTGAGCTCGTGAGCTCGCGAGCCGGCTCGCGAGCTCACCCCCTTTTTTATTATTTTTTATATTATATATATATATATATATATATATATTATTAAAGTGCATATTTAATATTGTATCAAGTTTATATTCAAACTTCATCATATATTAAAATTATTAGTCAATATATCTCTTATTTAGATTTTATATGATAATAAATATGGTATTTTATTTATATTATTTATAAATAAGTTTAAGCAATAATTTAGTAAGTTTTGATACTTTTTTATAAATAAATATTTAAAATTCATTATCAATTAGAATTATTAGTTAATATCTCATATTTTAGTTTTAGATGATATTAAAATATATTATTGTAGTTTATATTATCTAAAAACAAACTTATTAGAAAATTTAGTACTATATTAATATAATGTATATAAATTTTATCATTCTCAATCTCTTATAACAAAATTCAGTTATTCACTATATTAGAATTATTAGTCCATATCATAAGTTTTAGATGGTATTCAAATATGGTATTATAGTTTATATTATCTAAAAAGAAGCTTAATCAACAATTTAGTACATTTTAATAATTTTCTGTAATAAATATTTAATAAATATAAATTTTATTGTTATAATTTTAATTTCCACTACAAGAAAATATATTTCTTTTAAAAATTCATCATATATTAGAATTTCTAGTCAGTGTATCATATTTTAGTTTTAGATGATACTAAAATATGATATTTTGTTTTATATTATTTAAAAACAAGCTTAGTCAATAATTTAATACGTTTAGATAAATATTTAATATAATGCATATATTTTATTGTTGCAATTTCATTCCATTACAACAAAATGTACTTATTCACTATATATTAAAGCTATTAGTCCATATCATATTTTAGATGATATTAAAATATATTATAGTTTATATTATCTAAAAAGAATCTTAATCAACAATTTAGTACACTTATATATATATATATATATATATATATATATATAAAATATAAAACGGATATATAATTACTTTTGGTGAATAGCAATTTGCCCCTAGTAATATTGAAAATTGACAAATAACCCCCTATAAAAAATAAATAGCAATTTACCCCCTTGTATTTTAAAAAATAAAATGATTTACCTTCTTATATTTTTAAAAATGAAGCAATACTATCCATTGTTTTATTGTCGGATAATTTTGTTGCGCCGAAGTTTTTCAAACTCCACAATAATATCTTACTATCATTTCTTTTCCTTCGATAATTTAATTAAGGATGCCCCTATGTCCTATTTCAGATGCATGAGTTTTGATTATTTTTTATACAGTGGATGAGATATACTCAAATAAGGAATTTTGTAGTTCTTTTTTGCTATATTTGGGGATTCATGATAAAATGAATGATATAGTATATCTTGGAGAGAATATTGCATTAGAAGTGTAGGTCTCCCATAATCACTATTAATAATAGGGTTAATTACATCTAACACTCTTGAGTTTTCACATAATTACAAATACATTCCTGTTAGATCAAAAATTTCATTTACTCTCCTTGAGGTTCCATCTTACGCTTAACTCCACTGGTAGGGTTCTGGTAAATTTACACATGTTATTCCCAAAATATCCCTCATACAAAATTTGACTATATGATTTGACCAACTTTACAGATGAAAATGCCCTTTGGACCAAATTCTAATGTTTTAAAATACTAAAAGGGTTATATGTTACAATTTTACATACTTTGTAATTAAATATAATTTATTTTTTTTGCAAAATTAGGCATTTTTGTTCTTTAAATGTTTCGGGGATTATCTTATATATTAGGGTGAATTACATCTACACCCCCTGAAATTTAGTATAATTACACATACATAATTGTTAGATAGAACTTATATACGAAAATATTACAATGCTTGCAAAAAAAATGTGCAAATACAAAATACCCTTCATTTATTTGGCAAAAAAAAGTGTGTATGTAATTTCTATCTAACAAGGATGTATTTGTAACTATGTTAAATTTCAGCAGGTTTGGATGTAATTCATGATAATGTATAAGATAATGTATGTGTAATCATAACATTTAACCCTCTCAATATTTTAAAATATTACAATTTGATCCAAAGGGAATTTTCGTCTGAAAAGTTGGTCAAGTCATAGTCAAACTTTTATTAGGGATATTTTGAAACTAACATGAGATAAATTCATCAAAACTCTCCCAGTAGAGTTAAATGTAAGACGGAATGAACCTCAAGGAGAATAAATGTAGTTTTTTATCTAATAGGAATGTATTTGTAATTATGTCAAACCTTAGGGGTGTTGAATTAATTTACCCTTAATAATATTTTCTTCTGCATCTCTTTCAACACTTGAGAGAATTTGGATTTTTTCTTAGGAGTTATGGTGTTATCCCATTTTTTTAATTGACCATTAAATCCTAAAATAAGATTTTTTTTTTTTTTTTTGCAGCATCTTCATCTGTTAGACCTTCTTTTTTTTTTATAATATGATACCATAACCATTTGCTTACACAAGCTAGGAATTTGATATTCAGATAAGGTATCTAAATGCCACTCATAAATTGAACTTCCATTAAAGGACCTAAAGTTTCGGATTTCTTCTATTTTTAGAACAGGGGTAGTTCGTTTGTAATAATTCCTATAAAATTGTAAATTGAATTTGAAATTTGTTATTTATCAGAAGCTTCAGAATTTTGTTCAATTGTATTAATGACATTTTCTTTGCCTTAATCTCTTAATCTTTCTGGTATTCCTAAAAGAATGGATCTAAATTTAATTTTGGTGTATAATCAGAAATTTAAAAACAAAGACTATCAGTAGTAACATGAAGGATTGGATCTTTGAAAGTAATTATAGAAGAAGATGATGAATTAGAATCTCTTTATCTGAGACTTCTTTAATCTTATTTTCAATTCAATTTAATTATTTTTCTATAGAATGAAAAATTAAACTTAAAATATTATTTTATTTGATCTGAATAGTACTTACCTCGTTAATATATATAAAGAATGAGTAGAGTTGTGCAAAATATAATCTTGCATGGGGGTTGCTCAAGTATGGGATAAATCATTGAGTGAGTTTGGCCATTAATATATTATATATATATATATATGGAAATTGATATTAAACTTCATACATGTTCTCTTCTCAATAAAAAAGATCGATGGCCACTTTGATTAATGAGGCCAACATGCATGCATGTCTTCTCAATATTCATCAATTTCATAACAATGTACAGTTAAACCTTTATAAATTAATAACTTTTTGGGATGAAATTTTATTAATTTAGAGAGATATTAATATACCAATAAATTAATATTTTATTAATTAAAAGAGAGACTTTTAAATTCAAAAAAATTTGCTACATATGTATGGAAAATAAATGAATTCATATATGTTTAATTGATTATATTCATGCATCAACCAATTCTTTACACATAAACAAGGTAACCTTAGATCATATACGCATTTAATTGCAGCTAGAGAATTTGACACCAAAACACTTGGTTGTAATTAAAAAAGTTAGGGATGAAATCCAATTAGATTTAAATTTTAAGAAAAATCAAGTAACAATAGATTCATATTTTAGCAAATTATCATAATATTTATAATTGTAATATTTATGAACTATTAATTTAGAGTTTTAATGGAACCTAATATTTATAAGGAATTTTTCAAAAAATTATTATCTTATTATCTTATCGAATTTGATGATTTTTTACAAAGGCCCAAGTCGGGACTGGAAGATTTTATTATTTTAGAGAGTTTATTAATTTATAGAGGTTTTACTGTATGTATTAGGTTAGGCCCTTAATTCCGTTCTCGACATGCACCACCATTAATGAGATCTTAATTCCCTAAAAGCGCCCCTACCTATATATATTAATTATATATATATATATATATATATATATACATATAATAATATTAAGGATAAATTATATTTTGTCATTCAAATTATATCAATTTTATACTTTAGTATCTAATTTTTTTTTTTTTTTTTTTGGGTGTGTGTGTGTCAACTTACCATCTCAATTATATGAAATTTGCACTTTGCCATATATGAGGGTTTTTTTTTGTTGATTTGTTTGCTGGAAAAATATTACATGTTGTGCATAGGTGAAAAATATCATATCACATAACCCTTATATATTACATGTGCACTGCATGTTTTTAAAACTTTGACTAAAAACAGTTGTAAATGGAAAACTACAAAATTTCGTAAAGTTGAGATGACAAGTTGACAAAAAAAAAAAAAAAAGAGTTTAGATGCCAAAATATAAAAACGATCATAATTGGAATTTAGGGTAAATTACATCCACCCCCTGAGGTTTGACATAATTACAAATATCCCTCGTTGTTTGAAAAATTACAAATACCCCCTAATGTTTGATAAAATTATGTAATCCTTGGATGGAGGCATAGAAATATCAACTTTGCCCTTACAGTATTTTTTTATTTTTTTAAAAAAAATTAAAATCTTATAAAAATATTGAATGGGATGGATGAAAAAAATTTAAAAATTATAAAAAGAATTATCGCCTTAGTCGATAAAAAAATATTTTTAAAAAAAATAAAAAAAATTATAAACTTTAATTCATAAGGGTATTTTGGTCAGTTCACTATAAAAAATGCATAGATTGGGGTAATTGTTATATGGTCGTTAAAATTAGGGGGTACTTGTAATTTTTCAAACACAAGGGGGTATTTGTAATTATGCCAAACCTCAGGGGTAGATGTAATTTACCCTATAATTAAATCCTAATACTAATGCCATTTTTCACCCATTAATTAATATTATTAATTATATATTTTGAACTTCTACTCTTCCCATGAAGCTTTCTGATTTTCTTAATTATAAAGTTATGACTCTATTTGTGAATCCTATTAATATAGCTTGTGATGAGCGTCATCATTATATAGGGATAAAATAGATTGTAATGTGGGAAAATTAATTTTAATTTCTACAGTGGAATACTTAATTTGAAGGCTACTAAAATTGAAAATATATATGCAAAGGATTGTTAGGTAAAAAAAAAAAAAAAAAATATCAACTTTTCGATAACGTAAATCATAAAATAAAAAAAAGTCATGACGTCAACCCGTCCTCGACTCCTATTTCGATATTCACATTTTGTTTAGGAAAAATTACAATCTACCTACCTGTGTTATGGAAAATAGATAAACAACCCTTTTATGAAAAATAAAATAGCAATTCACCATTTTATTTTTTTTCAAAATATAGCAATTTACCTCCCTATGTTGTTAAAATTAAAGTAATTTACCTCATCAGGCAGAGAGGTAAATTGCTTCATTTTTCTTAAAATACAAGGGGGGGGGGGGGTAAATTGATATTTAGTTTTTTGTCGGGGATGACTTGCCCATTTTCAATATTATAGGGGATAAATTGTCATTCACCCTTTTGTTTCTTTATCGGTGAAATGCGGACACGTGACTCACAAAATGAAAAAGTAATTCTTTTTTTTTTTTTTTTGAGGTAAGAGGGATGAAATTTTATTAATTGAAATTAATCGAGTACAAATACAATTATTCTTGCCGACTTCAATATCTAACAACGACTATTACAATAAACATATCCTACTCAATAACACATATTATTATGGTAGACAATAACTCCTATTATGCAGTAGACCAACTCCTACCATACAACAGACAACATTCCACGCATCTGACATGGTTCGAACCCGTGACCTTTAAAATCATGGGGTCTCAGCTTCGTCGATAAAATTGGGCTTGATTGACAATGAAAAAGTAGTTCTTGTACTCCCAATTTTCGCCCCTCTTTCTCGATCAAAACACTTTCGATGTTTTCGTAAACAAAAATTAGTGTGAGAAATATATAGGGCGACAGCTAATTAAGTGAAATTTCATATGCTTAATTCTTTGCACACTTTCATATACAATGAATTCAACACGCATATATATATATATATATATATATATATATATATGAAAAAATACATGTAACTTTTTTATGATATTGTAAATGAGCAAATTACTTCCTTATAAAAAAATAGTAATTTATCTCCTTGTATTTTCTAAAATATAGCATTTACTTGGCTATGTTTTTTAAAATGAAGCATTACCTCAATAGACATGAAGGTAACGAGGTAAATTACTTCATTTTAAAAAGTACTGAAAAATATATTATTTTTTTTTTCATTAAAAAAGTAATTTACTCATTTTCAATATTATAAAAGATAAATTACTAGTCAATCCATGTATATGTGGGCCCATGCCTACACCTAGGATTTGTTTGTTAATATTGGCAACTGTGGGAGTTGTCTTCAATTATGACTGCCCCAAAACATGTACTTTTTGCTGTATATACAATTAGGGGTACGTAGTTCAAATTAATTAACTAATTGAAGTAAATATATATCATGGGTTTGAAGTTTTTACATAATTTCAGATTATCTTCCTATTTGTTTCATTATTAAATAAGTTGAACTTAAAACTAAATACAATGTTGAAATTGTACTTGTTATGCTAATTTATTACCAGACTATTACCATATAAGCTAAATATAAAAGGGTTAGATGCAATTTACCCCTAAGATATGTGAAAAAAGAATATTTAGCAGATTACTCCACAATGTTTTAAAAATGAAGTAAATTAACCCCTATCAATGGTTTAAATACGGTGAATTTGCATATGTTTTTTTGAAGCACAGGGGGTAATTTACTATTTTATTTTTTTACAGGGAATTTTTTGCTCATTTATCATATCACAAGGGAATAAATTGCATTTTTTCCAAATTTAAAGGAAAGATATGTTCACTCATAAAGTGACAATTTTTATACCATAATACGTCGTATACCCATTTTACCTGATACAAATTAAATAGAATTAGAAATCATATATTAATAAATAGCGTAAATTAAATCGACAGATTTGACATAATTGTAAATATCCCTATTATAATAAAAAATTATATTTACCCTCCTTGAGGTTTGTTCCATCTTATATTTAACTCCACTGGTAAGGTTCCAGTGAATTTATCACATATTATTTTCAAAGTACCCTTGATAAAAAGTTTCACTATATTTTGACTAACTTGTAATATATTAAAATATTGAGGTTAAATGTTATGTTCTCATATACTTTGTACTTAACTATAATATTTTTTTTTTGCTAAACTACCCATTTCTTATCCATTAAATATTGCAAAAATTATTTTATATTTTAGGATAAACTACATCGGAACCCGCTAAAATTTAGTATAACAAATACATCTTTATTAGATAGAAAATTACATACATACTATTTTTTGTCCAAAAAATAAAAGGTATTATTTTTGTATTTGCACACTATTTTTTGTCCAAAAATAAAGGGTGTGTTTGTATTTGCAGACTTATTTTCTATTCAATAAGAATGTATTTGTAATTATACTAAATTTCAAGGGATATAGATGTAATTAACACTAATATATAAGATAATCTTTGCAATATTTAATGGACAAAATGACTAATTTAGGTTAAAAAAATATTACATTTAAGTGCAAAGTATGTAAGATCATAACATTTCACTCCGCCAATATTTAGAACATTACAATTTGGTCCAAAGGCATTTTCGTTTGAAAAGTTTGTCAAATCATAGTCAAACTTTTTTCAGGGGTATTTTGGAAAAAATATATGATAAATTCACCAAAATCCTACCAGTGGAGTTAAATTGTAAGACGGAACAAACCTCAAAGATGGCAAATATAATTTTTGGTCTAATAGGGATGTATTTATAGTTATATAAAATCTTAGAGAATGTTGCATGTGATGTTATTTACCCTTATATATATATATATATATATATATATATATATATATATATGACTTTAAGCAGTATTAAACTAGAATTGAGGTGGCACTACAAAAAAGAGCGAAATTTGGCATGGATCCAGCGATCGTTCCAAAGCCGGTGCCTTATTGGAACGGACATTAAAACTCAAGAGGAACGGAAAGTGTTTGATGACGTCATGATTGGCATTTTTTATGACTAATTTTTTTGGAACGGAAAAACTGTTCCAAATTGTAGTCCAAAATAACAGTTACAAAGCCTGTTCCTAAGCCCGCTCTAACTTTGCAATGGTAAACATTTGGAACTCCCTTTGGAACACATTAATAAAATTGGGGACGGTCTTGAATTGACCGTTCTCATATGTGAGACAAAAAAAAAATGACAGTTAGTAAATGTATTTCAAATTGAGGTGCAATTTGAAACATTTTATATCGCATATGGTCCAAAATTACAAAACCCGTCCGAACTAGAAGGGTCATAAATTAAACAGTTCCTATTATGTAATCGTTCCTAAATAAACGGGAATAATATTAAATTTTCACTAGGAACGGGCGTATAAATAATAAAACCGTTCATAAAATACTATGATTTTCCACATAAAAATGAGGGAAATTTAAAATTTAGGGACAGTCAAAATAGTTGATCATTCCTAAATTCGGCCCAAAAAAATTTATAATCTCCCCCAAATAAAAAGTCGAGGGAAAATCACATCTAGGAACGATTATTAAATATATGACAGTTCCTAGATCAAACCCTTCCTAAATGTATAAATTAACCTTTCCAAAATATAATTTAAATGAAATCGTTCCTAAATCAATACTCCAAACCGTTCCTAAATATAAAAAAAAATTTTTGTTCGCATCCTTATTATGATATCTCAATATCTGTGAGCCTAATTAATTTCAAATTTAAATGCATAAAAATACTATACATATGTGAATATATCTAGCTGTCTAATGTAAAATCACATGATCTAATGGACTGTTGCATCATTTTGAATCTCGCTAATTGTGAATCAAATAAGATATCTCACCATCCGTATAACAAAAATATTCAAAACTTCATTGAATGTAGTATTTTATCGATTTAATCATATCCAACGGTCTCATTAAAATTTTAACAATCTAATTAGGCGATCTAGTATAACAGTATAAGATGCTACTTACATCTATGTAAGACTAACAATCTTATATGTACAAATATACTTGATCTTATGAACATGTATCAAGTTAATTCAAAAAATTATATGTTTGCAATGGTCTTAATTAATTTATGGTCTACGATTGCTAAATATTTCACCGTTCCTAGATGAATATCTGACCAATGCACATCAACTGGAACGACGTCGTTTTTCTTATTAGGAATGGGCTTTGGAACGATTTTTTAATGTCTCTATCTCTGCAACCTTTCTTGTGCCTCTTCGCCTTCTCCTCTGCCAGCCACCGTGCGCCAGCGTTCCCCCTGTCGTTCACCTCCCCACCTCTCTATCCAACAGTTAGTTCTCTCTCTCTCTCTCTCTCTCTCTCTCTCTCCATATTAAAATTTTTGGAAATTTTCATAAATATTATGAAATATTTTCTGAAAATTTCATAAATATTCTCAAATAGAATGAAACATTTTGAAATTTTGTTTCTGAAAATTATTGTGTAATTTAGGGCATGTTGTGTAATTTTTGTGTATTTAGACAATTATTGAAAATATTGTTCTATAATTATTGTATAATTGTGTAATTTAGATCATAATATGTACTTTTTGTAGTTATGTGTTAATTTCTGCATTGATTGTGTAATTTCTATAATTTATTGTAAAATTTGTGTAACTGTCACAGTCGACCGCCTCCGCTACCGCCCAACACAATCTCCGACAAAACCCCAGTGTGGAACGACGACGAATGGACGACGCTAATGAGGAGGCTTTAGATTAGGTTTTATTTTTTTTTAATTTTGTAACCGAATAATAATTTCTATTAATATAATATTTTTTCCTAATTATTCATGTTTATTCACAATGTTTATTAGATTCATTATTTCATATTTATTCAATTAATTAAATTTATAAATATAATTAATTAAAATTTTATTAATTAATTAATTTATTTTTATAATTTATTAAAATACATTAATTAAATTATTTTTAAAATGTATTAAATAAATAACTTAAATAATTAATAAAAAAATATTATAAAATAAAAAATTAAGAACATGATTTTGGTAACTGTAAAGCAAATGTTACAAATCTAACAAAAAAACCATTCTTAATGACCGTTGCTAAATATATCACCAATACAAATAAATACAGTTTCAAAATTCAGGCATGAGTGTTACAAAGACCGTCCAAAAGTAACTCGAAATAGGTAATATAGCCGTTCCAAATGTCATTCAATACGTTCCAATTAAAAAAAAAAACTTTTTTTAACACAAATTCAATATTAGGAACGATCACTAACAATATGTTATAGAGGCCGTGCTAAATTGTAACAGTCTTTCATTAACCTTTAACTAAATATTTGTAATGCCGTCTATAAGGACGTAAGGTGAAACGTTCCAAAGTCGTTCCTAAGACCGCTCTAAATTAATTCCGTCAATTCCTAACGAAAAAAAAAATAAAAATCCTAAACCCGCCCCAAATCCCGCTTTTCTTTTGTAGTGTGGAGAGAAAAAATGGAACACCAAACAAGCAACTCCAAGGGGGAAACATTACAAAAAATAGTTTGAGGGGTATGCGAGTGCAACATGCCAATTTTTTTAGGGAGCAAATTGCATTTAACTCTTAAAATAATAAAACGTGTTGATATGTACTTAAATGAAGTCAAAATCGAACCAAATTATCTTTAATTCGAATTAAACAACCTAATATTGTAGCTTTTGAATGGAACTAATTTTTTAAACATGTGAAATCAACATAAATACAAAATATCAATTATTAATAATACTTTGCTTCGCTCAATTATTTCTCAATGTAGCATTTAAATTAATAATTGTAGCAACTATAGCCTTCAACCCCCCCCCCCCCCCAAATATTAGGATAATATTACCCCTATATTATATGGCTTAAAAGCAATTTTGGCCCCGTATCCTTAGCGTTTTCTTGATTTGGTCCTTTAACTTTTCGATTTCCCAATATGGTCCTTTATCTTTTAAATCTGCTCTGTTTTGGTCCTTCAGCTGAATTAGTGATCATTTTGCCCTTCTATAGAAAAACTCAATATAGTCCATACGCATGCTTTAGTTTGGCCCAAACATGCTTCCGTAATAATATTAAGCCCCTAACTTCATACCTTGGTTTGACCGCCTTGCTTCTAGGTATTCCAAATCCTCGATTTTACAGACTTCTTCCAACCACACAACCGCAGCTGATGGTTCGCAGGAACATGGCTCATTCAATAACAAAACAGCACATCCCTATTTCGTTTCCTACCTTAGGGCGTAGAAGATACTCAGAACAGAGACTTAATAAATTTTGGGGTGAACAAGATGAACAGAATCCTTTTTTATTGAAGAAATATATGAAATATTACATAAATATTATTTCCTCCGTTGGATGAGACAACTATTTAGCCTCTCATAGTAGAGGGCAAGACTCTTTGGGGAAACTCCGTAAACTGAAAAATTGGAAACTACAAATATTTTAAAGACTAGAAATTATAATGCTTTGAAGAGTAGGGAGGAATTTTTATGATCCCCTTCTGCTTCGTTGCTTCCTTATTCATAACTATCTGCGAACGCTAAATGCGGACTTCAAACTTATGTTTTGATGACGTCATTGCATTCGTAATCCCCTCGTTCTTTCCAGCTAGTAGTCATGATGGCTTGTCGGCCATGTAGCTGGCTCCTATTAATTTTACTCTGACTCTTGTTTTTTTTGTTTTCTTTTTTTTGTTTTTTTTTCTCCTTTTTGAATTTTTATATTTTTCGAATCTTACTTCTCCTTGTAAAAATTCTTCCTTTTACCCTTGTCCAGCTCTGGTTCGGGTTTCTTTTGAGTAACCGTATCTTGCTTCCGGATTGTGGTTTCTCTTGTTTTTCACAGCAATGGCATACATAGTTATGCTATTGCCCAACATGCAGCATGTTGCATGTCTTCATCCTTGTGGCCTCAGTTGCAGGTAGCTTGTTCTTCCATATGAGCATTCTCTTTTTCTCGAACATGCTTCCTGCAAACTTACTGCTCTTTCCTGTCATGGAGTTTAACAGGAATGATCCATTCACCTTGTTGGAGAAGATCTTGAATGGATACTTGACTTTATCTATCTTAGTGAGACAGACCATAGACCCCAAGTTCTTCTGGTAGAAATATCGTCTTTGCTAATAATTGAAACCAGTGGAGCTTCTTCTGAGGCAGCTTTAATTTTGTTAAAAGCTACCATGTCTAGTCTCTGCAGCTTGATGAAATGGAACGCTGGATGAGACATTTTTCCTGCAGTTTCTGGAGCGATTGATATAAATTTTAGCTCCAGGATATCTCCTCTTTTTAAGTGAGGGTTGTTTTGCCATGAATCATATACTGCCCCACTAATCTATTCCAGTAACTTTGAAATTTTCGAAAAACTTGGTGACATAGTATGAATAGAAGCTAGAGCTCCAAACTCATACTACTTTCGGACTTCTTCTGGTTTAGACCCTTCTAACATCCAGACCCTGTTATATTTTTCGAATGTCTCAATAATGGTCTTGCTTAGGTTAACTCCTTTGTGGAAAATTAATTTTTCCCACATTCGATGATAAACCTGCCAAGCAGAAGAAGAAAAAGAAGAAGATAATTCGTTAGTATTAGCCTTAGAAATGTCTGTCATTAGCCTAAGGCTAATCTCTTGCTCTTTTACCCCAGAGGCGCTGTGTTGACTCGAATCATCAGAGATTTGCACTCTCCGTGACTCGTTTATTGTTGTTTCACTAGAGTCTGACGATGGTCTTGTGCAAGCAGTTCTTGAATCTGCCGCTATAGGTCTAGAGCCATGTACTCTAAAGACATGTTTAGGGTCATGTTCCCGCGATTCGTTAGTCATCTCCGAGGATGATGCCTTCCAAATTGATCCTTATAGGTCATTCTATAGTGAGGTTGAAACCACCATGGTAGTTCTTATTGCAATTTGGACAGTGTCAAGATCAGCTCTTTAGATTTTTCCGGCTACTTGAACATTCACAGCTAACTGTCCACAGTTTTTGTTAAACTCCTCGAGGTTTTCTCTGATGTGCCTAAGCCTTAACATGATGGAGTTTGCTTCAGATGCCTCTATCTCTCGTCAGGAAATCTGCAATCACAATTTTCATGAGATTTTATAACAACAATATTATAACAATAATATTGGCACTCAGCTTGCAATCTGAGAATACATGTTTTTTTAATTTTAGATTTTGATTTGTTTTTCAAGAAAGGTTTAACATTGGTATGATTAAATTTTAAAATGAATTCTTTAGCAAGTAAAAATAAATGTCATTTCTTAAAAGCCTTCCAAACCGCAAAGAACTCTTTCGCATTGATGTACCACACTTGGGCTTGTTGTTTAAAAAGCAACCCTCCAATTTATCTACAAGGTTCTTCCCCTGTAGTGGTCATTTTCATGAGCACTGCTGCCCATCTATGATCATTAGCATTAGTGTAGACTACCAATTCATCATCTTTTTATGGTATTGCAAGCTTTGGCAAGTTATTGCAAACCTGTTTCAATTCACGGACTCTTTGAGTATGGATTTCCTCCATTTCCACTTTGCACTTTCTGTTTCTTTCAAAAGAGGTCGAAAATCCTTTTTATATCTTGCAAGATCCTTTATAAAGATACGTACAAAATTAACCACTCCCAAGAAGTTTTATAAATACTTCTTATCCTTAAGTACGTCTGGAAAATCGCGAAATTTTCTCCATAATATGCTCCTGCAACTCAATACCTAATAAAAATTCAATTTTTTTGACCGCTATAGCAGCTTTCTTCTCATAAAGTACTAAACCTTTTCTATAGCATGCATCAGAAAATATTTCAAGATGTTTAATATGATCTCTCATATGTTTTTATGCAATCATTATGTCATTCATGTAGACAAACATGAACTCGGAATAATCCTTGAAAAGATTATCTATTTTTCTTTAAAGTATCTGGGGGTGCATTAACTAGACCCATTGGAAGTACATTCCAGATATATTGTCCCTGTGTGTGGAGAATGCAGTAAATTTCTTTGGTTCACTCTCCATCTTAATCTGATAAAACCCAAATTTACAATCAAATTTTGAAAACACTTTTGCACTCAATGCAATCAATCAAGTGCTCTCTACTCGGGATGTAATAACATCAAACTCTAATATCTTTTTAATACCTGATAGTTAATAACTAACTTGGGTTTACCTCTTTTTATCTCACCATGATTTCTTACCAGAAATCCAGGGCTACTGTAGGCAGACATTCCAGGTTCGATAAGTCCAAGATTGATATGCTCTTTGATAATCATTTGCATATCCTTCTTGTCTTTCATGTTCATCTGAATAGGCTTATATCGAAGATACCCATATTTGCATTCCTCTTTGACCTTGAGAGTAGCTTCAATCTTGTTCCTATCCCACCATGCTAGAGGGTCCTCATTGAAATTCCTCTGGATGAGTCTCTTGACATTTTCGAGAGAAAACTTGCTTTTCTCGCTTATGTCCATTACTTTTAATTCCTGCAATGCTTTCTTGAGGTTCTTAATCTCTTCCTCAAATTCCTCATAGAAGCTATCACTATCGATGAGTCCTTGTTGCCCTAAACCAAGGTGTTCCAAATGCTCCTCCAATCATAATTTTGGCTTCTTGAATTCCCATATTGAGTATTAGGTTTTTTTTTTCTGAAAAATCTCTTCCTGTAATAACGGGTAAGGTTTCCCTTGCTTCTTTGGAAAACTTTAGGTTTTGGTGTGCAAATTCCTAAACCTGAGTCAATATAAGCTGTAAAATATTATGTCTTATATTGATCATACAACATACCGATAGATATGTATATAGAAAAATGGGCTCGTCATATAATCCTTATGATAACACCATCGAGACTAAATTCCACACTATTACCTTTTCTTCCCCATAGTTTATGATCTTCGAGGAAACTTAACCCCAAAGTACCATTCTCTCGTCTTCCAACACCTGCAACTAGAATTTCATGGCCTGCTATTTCTAATATGCCTTCTTATCTACCAACAACAGGCTGCTGCAAATGATATAAGTCATCACAAAAAAAAAAGTTTTCATTCTTAGTGATGTCAAATATAACTTGTATTCTTTCCATTCTTCAGGGCATCGAAGTTTTACTATCTACCCTTATCTCCTGAGGAGTTAAAGTTTTTAACAACTCTTTCTCCTTTCTGTTGTAGCCCATGATCCTGTCTTCCGACAAGGACATCCTGCTACTAAACTCAGTTCTAGAACTAAGTCTTCGATCTAAAATTGAGTGATCTTTGATTACGATATTGACACCACCTATTCTAGGTATCCTTATTGGATCTGGTGCCATAACCTTAACAAATTCCTTGAAAATTCTAGGAATCTCGATATACTCTTTCCTTAGGAATAAATTAGAATGATGTGTATTGGAAAGACCATAAGCTATTCTATAAGTTATAGAATATGGTCTATTTCCTTCTTTCATGAGATCTTTTCTTTTAAAATCCTGATGAAGGGTTAAGACTGCTAGAATCTTGGTCTGCTAGGTTGTATGCAATCCTAGGATGAATGTTAAACATCAATTTTCCTGCATACAGATTATCTATCATTGTCCCAAGACAACCATCTCTTAAGTTATTGATTCTTCAATCCATTATTGATAAATGTATTTCTGAATCAATTTCTTCCTTAAAAGTTGCTTTTATTACTACTTCAATAGTTCCTATGTGGATCCATTTCATAGTAACATCTACTTCTTCTCTAAGCCTACTTAATTCTTCAAGAATTTTTTTTTAGGAATAAGCTGCAATTCCATCACATTACCAGTAAATTCCATGGGAATAGCAAACCACCTGAACTTACTTTGTGGATTATCTGATGTTTCCTCTGGTTTAGTCCTATCTGGTTAAGGACTCTACCAATTCCTCCAATCCTAAATCCATCATATGGACTAAGGTTGGAATCTTGATGCATGATTCTTTCCATGATTTATTTGACACCGTCATTCTGGAAAAGAATCCTAACAGGATTTCAGAGGTTTAAAGCCTATTTCTCTCATTGTAGTTATTCTGACTCTGTTGAAGATCCATCCAATTAGTCTCTATCTCCTCTTCATAGACGCTTTCATCTAAAGGAAGATCCTTGAATTAGTACATTGGTACCAAATCCCCATAGTAGACTGCATCTAGGATGTCATTTGCGGCCAATCTGGAGCTATATGACCTCTTCCTCCGCATGTCCGGCAGTTGCAGTCTTTGAAACTTTCATTGGCTCGGGTATGGGCCCTTCGGAAAGTTCTCCTCGTAGGGGTTTTTCCTTTGGATCTTGTATCTGTTTGTCTAGATACTTACGATGAAGCATTTGTTGGTTTGGATAGATCCTTTGTCCAGATTTATATGTTCTAGCTTTTAATTTAGACCACCATGATCTTCACCTAAAAGTGGTTCTTCTGGAGCTCCTAGGGTAGGAGTCGCTACTTTGCTTCTTCCTTTTCCTTACTCTCCTATTTCTCCTATAATAGTAGGAAAATCATTATTATCACAACATAGAGGAGTTCGTTTAATCGTATCTCTCAGTATTTTCATGTTTTTCTAGATGGATGCTTGATAATACCAATCATTCAACTTGTCTTTAAGAAAAGACATTCTCCTTGCTACTGAATCCATCTGTCCTTCAGGTACTTTGTATAACTGGATCAACATTTCCCTCCATGGATTCCAGATTTTTGCATAGAACATTTGAGCTGTCACTTCCACTTCTACTTCACTCTGGAAGAAATACCTGCGAAACCAATAGATATATTCATCTATTGCCTAAATACTTCTTAATTCAAGGCTAAAGAGAGTTTATGCATATTCTCTAGCCTTTTCGGTTCTACTTCCTTTGAAGTATCCATCTTCGTTGAAGTGTATTTTGATAAGCCTTCCTAGCCGAAATGCTATTGCCCTCTTTGAATCTCCAGCAAGGATACTGGCTTTAGTATCTGCTGGGGTATTATCCATCCGATTTTCACAGAACCCTCCAAGCTTAACTACACTAATTTTATGAAGATTTGTTTATCGAGTTTTAGAGTGGTTGTTGCTATGTTTTTTACTGCAACCCATTTGTCTATCATCTTCTTGATGTTTCGAAAGTTAATAACATCCAGATTTAGTACGGCATCATATGGATGCTAGGGCTGGAGCATGGTCCTTACCCAAAGTGTATTTTCAGGTGCCATTCTAGGATTTCTCCATGGATTTTCTCTAAGTCTGGTTCCCATAAATGTCGGTGTTGTGTTGGTGAGGAAATCCGCACTTTCTCCCATTGGATGATCCTATGGAGGCTTATTGAAACATGCGCTTCCCTCCGGTGGTGGTAGTGTTGGAGTGACTTCATTGGTTCGAATATTAACTAATTCCACAATTTCGAGTTGGGAAAATAATTCAACCAATTCCTGTAGATATTATAGATCTGCTCTGGTTACCTCCATTATTTTATGTAGTTAAGGATTTCTCGGACCCTGTTCATCTTTTGTCTTCGGATTGGGAATCTCCTTTGCCTTCCTCTTCTGATGTAGAAGTGGTATTACCCCTGATCCGCTCTGGATATGGATGTTTCAGGGTTCTCCCGCCGGTTCCTTTTAGATCTGCCATTTCTGTTTTTAGATCTATAAGATCTTTGTGTAGATTTGGAAGGACCTTAAGGATCTCGTCCATTTTGTGGCACAAAGAATCTACTTTCATAGGTATATTAGTTAACCTATGTCCATAGTCTTGGACCATCTTCTGAATTTCCCTCAGGTCGTGGGAGATCTTCGAATTATCTGGCTCGAGTTCTTTCCAAGCAGTTCCTCTAATCATAATTTTTAGATAGGTAACGGTGAAGGAATTTACCCCTTACGTTCCTCCTGGCTGGAACTGTACCATGTACTTCGATGGTATGCAAACATCTCACCACATTTCCTAGTAGTCTCTGTTGGACTTGAAGATTCCTCCTCTATTCTTCTTTTTCTTCTCCTTTGAGAAGAGTTGGATTGATCCAGTTGGACCCTTCCCTACTTTTTCCAAAGAATTTCCTTGGAAAAGTCTTTTCTCTGTCTTTCCAGAATTTGAAAATATTCCCTATTGTTATTATAACTCGAACTTTTGTTCGGTTCTATTTTCTCTTGAAGAGTCTCTTCTGTTAGCGAAAATAATATTTAAATATAATATAAAACATATTTCGTCAATAAACCTAAGCTCTAATACCATTTTGAGCGAGCATTGGTGAAAAATACATAAAAATGCAATATACTGAAAATAGACTAAAATTCATGCTTAAAACTAGTAGAGGGGTAACATGGTCCAAAGATTTGCCTAAATCTTGCCAGATCCGATCGGAGGACTAAAATCAAGTAGTTTTGAAAGTTATGGACTAAAATAGAATCGCTAAAAGTTAAAGGACTAAAATGAAAAATAGCCAAAGTTACATGACGAATTTTGCCTTTAACCCTATATTATATATACTAGCAAGCGGACACATTCAATGAGTCTGCAAAATGTAAACACAAACCAATACCTATTTATTAGATTTTAATAATGTATTTATGGTAGAACAATGAAATTAATACAAATATCTGAAAATAAGAATTAATAGAAGTTAGAAGTGTGTGGTTATTATGGGATAATTACACTTTTGGTCCTCAAATATATTACTTATTTGATTTTGGTCCTCCAACATATGCCTGTTATAGTTTTGACCCTCAAGCATTCATTTTTTTTACACTTTCTGTCCCTGCCGTCATCTTTCCATCAAATTTGACGGAGAAGCCTCACGTATACCTACTTGAGGTGGAAAATAGAGGGAAATTAGCGGGATAGTTACACTTTTGGTCCCCAAATATTACCACTTATTTGATTTTGATCCTCCAACATAGGCCCGTTATAATTTTGATCCTCAAATATCCATTTTTTTACAGTTTTTGTCCCTGTCGTCATCTTCGCCACCAAAAAATGCAGGATCTGCACAGGATTTAGGAAAGATTTTTTGTCTTTTGGAACAGTTGAAAATTGAAGAAATCAATTTGAAGCTGAACTGGAAATGGTTTATGTTCCGTCGTTATAGACGGCATTCCTAAAAATTAGGAACATTTTGTGCAGGACCGTTCCTAAATTGAAATAGGTATTGTACTACATTGTTCTTGATCTTTTCTAATAGTGTATTTGAATATGAAAATTTGATTTGATTGATTGGAATACATTGGATAAGTTTTGGAACGATTATATAAATAAATCCGTGATAATTTTGGAACAGGTTTTGTGATACATTGGGCTAAATTTTGAAACTGTTATTATTTAAAATGGTGATATATTCAGGAATAATCATTGGAATTGTGTTATGCTCATTTTGGAATACTATTAGGCATGGTTTATTATTTATTTGGAATGCTCTCTTGTAACTGTTTTATGAGTATTTATTGGAATATATTATGGTGTATGCATTAGTTTGAGTTGGAATATATTTAGGAACGGTTATTCCTGTTTAGGAATACTTTTTTAGAATTGTTTTAGTAAATATTTTTGGAACATTGCTATTTTTGAAATTTATAACATTGTTTGCAGTTGGATTATTTTACTTTTCATACCCAAACTATACCCATTTTTCAGTTTTAATACCTTAGATTTTCAAGACATCAGATTTAGTACACAAAGTTTTTAGTTTATCCACCTGATTACCTTCCATTAAGTTGACTGTTAAAACTAAAGGTCAACCCAATTTTTGAGGAAAAATTAGGCGGGAATTTGTATATGTAAGTGCATTTTTGACTTTTAGTTTATTCAACACACAAAAAATTCTATTTTATTTATTTTATTTCAATTTCATAATTGAGGATTATAATTTTAAAAAATTATATATTTAATTCAATTTCTATAAAAAGATACCAATTTTACTGAAAAAAATAAGTATTTTTTTCTTTTTCTTTTTTGGCCACGATGCAAAATTGTCATACTGTATTTATAGAGGGTTTATGCTATAATTTTTTATACTTTTCTTTTAATTATTTTAATAGACATTTTTTTTAACTTTTTTGTGACTAGTGCAATAGAAATTTAAATTTATAAACAAAATTCTCTCGGTCGAAAATAATAATTAAAATATATTTTTTATTTCATGCACATACAACAATATAATATATCAAAGTATGTGCAATTTTATTTAATATAAGACTATTATGTTCATTTTTCGAGAACAATGCTAGTGGTGATTGAACATAAAACTCTATTAATTTTTTAAAATTATTGCTAGGCGATTATCTCTACATTGCTCCGCATTTAGCATGTATTTTTATTTCCATAATGATTTAAATTGGGAGGAAATATTTCAATTGATATTTTCATAACGTTTTGAATTAATATTTTTCTTAATAAAAATTAGGTAATCCTCAATTATTAAAATAAAATTAAAATAAAATTTTTTGGTGTGTTGTATAAAATGATAGCCAAACATGCCCTTATATAGATAAGATTCTGCGTAATTTTTCCTTCAAAATTGGCTTGACAGTTTGTTTTAACGGTCAACCTGACGAAGTGTACTCAGTGGATAAAAAATTTAAAACTTTGGGTAACAAGTCTGATGAGTTGGAAACCTGGGGTACTAAAACTGAAAAATGAGTATACTTTAGGTACGAAAAATGAAATTATCCCTTTGCAATTCTAAAATTGTTCCTAATTTTTTAATTATATAATTTTAAATATTAATTTAAAATTTATAATTAGTTATTAAATTTAATTATATGTATGAGTTTAATTAATTAAATAAATATTAAATAATGAAATACAATAAACATTATGAAATATTATGAAATATGAATAATAGGGAAAAAACATTTTATTAAAATCAAAGTTATCCAATTACAAAATATAAAAAAACAAATTTGATTTGAGGATCAAAACTATAACGGGGTTATATTGGAGGATCAAAATTGAATAAGTGGTAATATTTGGGACCAAAAGTGTAATTATCCCATTAATTTAAACAAAATTTTTTATTTAATAGAGATGTATTTGTAATTATATAAAAATTCAGGGATGTTGATGTAATTTATCCAAATTAATATATATAGGGGAGAGAAAAAATGGAACACCAAACAGGCCTTAAACTCTAAGCGGGGGAAATGTTACAAAAATAGTTTGAGGGGTATGCTAGTGCGATATGTCAGTTTATTTAGGGAGCAAATTGCATTTAACCCTACACATAATAAAACGTGTTGATATGAACTTAAGTGAAGTCAAATCAAACTCAATTATCTTTAATTCGAATTAAACAGCCTAATACTGTAGCTTTTGAAGAAAAAAAAAAATGGAACTAATTTTCTAAACATGTGAAATCAACTTACATTAATATATACCATATAATAAAAAATAAATAATAAAAATAAGATTTTATACATACTTATGGTGGAGTGTAGGAGGGGGCGATGGGCAAAGCTAGGCCATCGCCCACTACTTTTATGGTGGCAGCCTAGGCAACAACTAGCAGCCGTCTCCCAGATAGAGGGATGCATTAGGAAAAAATGACTGCTGAATATAATTTTAATAATTATGAATTAAAAATTAAGGTAAATCATTTTTATTGATCATAATTAAATAACATAGATATAAGAAACAAAGATTTTCCATGAAGAAAAAGTTATTTGGCATGGTAAAAATATTTACCATGGCTAAAAGTTATGGCAAATGTTTAGCCGCCCTCGTTGATATCACAGCCAACAATCATTGCATGACTGTGGTCAATGACTATTTGCTACGATCATTTTATTTTTT
This sequence comes from Sesamum angolense, assembly GCA_034509725.1. NCBI lineage: Eukaryota > Viridiplantae > Streptophyta > Magnoliopsida > Lamiales > Pedaliaceae > Sesamum > Sesamum angolense. The sequence continues at coordinate 1,484,637 of JACGWL010000015.1, forward strand.
GACCATGACAATTAACTATGATTAAATATTGTATTTTTGAAGCTACCGCCTCCTTATTTGGGCGGTGTTATGGAGCTAGTCACCAATTGAGGAGAAGGAAAAGGAGAAGAGGAAAAAAAAAAGGGAAAAATAAGGAAAAGAAAATTAATTAAAGATAAATTATAAATTATAAAATTTGATTTCAGCTCACATAATTTTTAAAATAAAGTTGTGGACTATAATTAGTATACAAAAAATATCATCAATAAAATGAAACTAAGATAAGAATGTGTCGTACGTTAGACAAATTTTTATATATGTGTGAAGGCGTCGAAAACAACCTTTTAATATTAAGTATCAATTTCATGCAAGCGAACATTTATAATTGTACCATATATATAATTTGATTCATTTTTTGTAAATTTCGTTAGGGTCATATATAATTAATTGTGTTAATCGCAATTTGTCATTCGAATTATAACTGTTTTTACACTTTAATATCTAAACTTTTTTTAGTGAACATATGAAATTTAAGAGTTATATGATGTGATATTTTTCACATATGCATAGCATATGCTGTTTTTTTGAAAAAAAATCAGCAAAAAACGATTATATATGGTAAAGTGCAAATTTCGCAAAGACCAGATGGTTATATATGGCACTAGAGATGGTAATTATATTTACACCCCTTAATTTATGATTTATTAATACAAATCACCTCTGTCTTTTGCATAATTACAAAAACTACTCCTGACAGCCAAAAGATAGGGGTAATTTGGGCAATGATGCTAATATTTTTAGGGTGTGTGTATTATTTTTTAAAAAAGTAAGGGGTGGTTTGTGTATGTGATAGTGATATTTGTGGTGGGTGTACGTGTAATTATACGAAAAAGTATTAATTGTATCATTGATGTGATCCTATATATATATATATATATAAGTCCCATGTTGTCTTATAAACTGTACAGTACAGTAAAAATGTCAGGGTGCAGCAGCAGGAGCTTGTTATTACCAGCTTCTTCAGTATCCCCTTGGCCTTGTTATTCTCCTACAATTCTCCTCAGAAATTTTGCAGTAATGAACCCAGAAATGAAATCTGTTGGAGTAGCTGTCTGTAGAGCTACAGCTGAAGAGAGATGGAGGAACATTAATCTTGCTGCAGCACCACCAACTCCCACAACGTGCAGTTTCACTGTTGTGTGTTTTTATTTCTACCTGCTTCTTCAATATATATATAGCAAAACCTAATTGACTCACTACAAAAAAACAATGCTACAACAACGGATTTTTTGCAGCAGAAATTTTCATGGCAAATTTATTACGGACTCTGCCGCGACTTTAGAACGGAATTTGCAAAAATTGAGTTTTTTATATAAGTCTAATGTGTTAAGCATTTTCTATGTATGAAAGTATCTTACTTTTCAAAATTATTTGAAATATTTTATTATCTACATACTTTTGTCTGCAGTCATATATATATATATATATATATATATATATATATATAGGGGAAGTTGTAAGTAATCATTTTGTGATATTCTAAATGAATAAATTATCCTCTTGTGAAAAGGCAAATAATAATTTACCTATTTATTTTTTTAAAATATAGCAATTTAACTTTATATATTTTTTTTAATTTTAAATGAAGCAATTTACCTTCTTAGATAGAGAGGTATAATGCTTCATTTTAAAAAAACGGATAATCACTCCTCTCTCCTTAAGTTTAATATAATTACATCTAGCACCATTGAGTTTTACTTCCGTCTAACAAATAAGTCTTACTTTAGTCAAAGTCTTACTTATAGGAGGTATAATTTTTTTTTTTATGGCCAAATTATCCTCATACGTCTTCACGCATTAATGCATGTGAGGAGGTATATCTCTACTGTTATAAGGGTAGTTTAGCTTGAAAAAAATTGTTTGACCTGCAATAAGTCAGTAATAAGTCAATCGATCGTAAATGTCAATTTTCGTTCAGTTTTTTTGTTAATATCAATAAATTTGGTGAATTTTGATTAACCAGGAAGACTTATTTGTTATATGAAAGCAAATCTCATGGTGCTAGATATAATTTTTCAAACTATAGGGGATTTACGTGTAATTACACCAAACCTTAGGTGAAGGGAGTGTAATTATGCTTTTTAAAAAGTACAGAGAAATAAATTGCCATATTATTTTTATAGGAGATAATTTACTTATTTTCAATATCAGTAGAATAAATTGCTATTTTTTATCTTATGAAAATTGAATGCAGTGGTCCAATTAACATGCAGGAAACAATATTGGGAAGGGATTACAAGCAAAAAGTGGAGGAGGTTAGACAAGTCTTATTGGAATCAAAGGATAAGGATGAGATTAATAATGGGATTGGGACAGAGAGTTTGGTTTTTGTGGACGATATTCAGAGAGTAGGATTTGATCACTATTTTGAGGAGGAGATTGAAATCATTCTTCGACAACAATATTATTATAGTTATCACTGCAGATCAGCAAAGCGTACTACTGCTTGTTTACATGATGTTTCACTCTTTTTCCGATTGTTGAGACAGCAAGGATACTATGTTTCTGCAGGTAATTACACTTCGGATTTTTGATCTATTTACACAAATCATTCTTATTGGTAGATAATTAATTAATATGCATGGCATTGGCATGGTTGGCTCTGTCTTCTTTTTAGTCCTTTACGAATTGATTTTAGCAATTTAATCCTGCAACTTTATAATTTTGGCAATTTTAGTCTTTTTGGCCGGAAATTGAAATTTACTTGCAATTTTAGTCCTGCAAATAAATTCATGTAGGACGAAAAATGTCAACTCCCCTTATAGGACTAAAAATGCCAATGCCCCCTAAGTTACAGGACTAAAAATGTCGGAAAAGGATAAAAAATTGCTAAAAAGTTAAAGTTACAGGACTAAATTACGGAAATCAATTCGTATAGGATCAAAAATGCCACCCCATATAAGTTACAGGACTAAAATCACATTTTTCCCTTTTTCGGATGATTAATTAGTGCAACTGGGTTATTAATTAAGCTACAAGTAATTATATATAGGATTAATTACACTAACTATAATTCTTTATTAATTAATTTTGTTTCCAACATTATAATTAGAGAGATAAGTTGAAGATTTTATAGACAAAAAACTCACAAACGAGGTTTTGATTATTTCAAGGAGGGACAAGTCTTCTTTGGCCCTTTATAATTGATGAAGACGATGTCATTATGGGTTAAATACATGCTAGATCTCGTATTTGTACACTCGATATGTATGAATAATGAATATTGACACATACCGATTAAGTTTAGAAAATAGGGCACGTATGTATCAATCTGCTACGTATTTCATGTATTTGTACGTATTTCAGGTGTAATATCTACAGGACCCATCATTCATTATGTTGCGAAAGTAACACACGTCTTAATTTGGAATTAATTACTCAACTAATTACTATAATACTAATGGGGATAATTAATTACACTCTCCTCTCCCGAGATTTGGTGTAATTATACGTAAACTTCCTATGATTTGAAAAATTACATGTAGCACCCTTAGGTATGCTTTCATCTAACAAATAAGTCCATACATTAGTCAAAATTAGTCTATCGAATTTTCTGATTTTACAAAAAAGAAAAAAAATCTATATTAACCCCAGATTAATTTAGTCCTAAAAAATTATTTAACCTGCAATAAGTGTGTAATAAGTCAATTTTCATTCATTTTTTTTTTTAGTATTAGCAAATTCAGTAAATTTTGACTAACGGAAGGGCTTATTTGTTAGATAGAAGCAAACATTAAGGGTGTTAGATATAATTTTTCAAACCACAGAGGGTTTACGAGCAATTACACCAGAACTCAGGGAAGAAAAGGGGAGTGTAATTATCCCATACTAATATTGTTTCATGCTATAAATGTAGATGTGTTCAATAATTTCAAGGGCAAGGATGGGAAGTTCTTGGAAGAACTGCAGCATGATATTAGGGGATTGATGGCATTGTACGAAGCTGCGCAGCTGAGCTTCAACGGAGAAACTATAATTGATGAAGCACAAGATTTCAGTAGGCTGCATCTGAGTGCCTATTTGCATCAAAATCAAAATTTATGTTGTGATGAAGAAGCAATTAGAAATACACTGAGTTACCCTCTACATAAAACCATACCAAGATTGAGTAGTGGCAAAAGCTGGTCGTATGGAGATCATTTGCTTAAAGGCTCTAAAGTGTGGGAGAAATCACTGAGAGAGTTGGTGGATATGGAGTTTCTCAGTGCAAAGTCTTTGCACCAAGAGGAACTTCTTCTAATTTCCAAGTAAGAATTTCTTGACCTAAATTGTTCGAGTTTAATGCAATTTACCCACTGTGATATTGTAAATAGGCAAATTACTCCCTATAAAAAATAGCAATTTATCCCCCTGTGTTTTTTAAAATAAAACAATTTATCTCCTATTGCTTTATTTTGAAAAACACAGGGGTAAATTGATACATTTTAAAAAACACAAGGGATAAATTGCTATATATCTTTTTTATAGGAGAGTAATTTGCATATTTACAATATCATAGGGGATATATTGTATTTTTTCCTAGATTTTTCATAATTAATTGTTTGGTTTTGGTATTAGTTTTTTAGGAAAAAAAAGAAGTAAAAATGGTTTAATTCCATTGAAATAGTTTTTTTCTCCCAAAACCTAAAAGTATGCAAAATTAGTACTATAATATTTTTCTCAATAGGTAAAAAGTTGAAGGATAAATTAAATTTTGTCATAGGAACTATTTCTGTTTTTGTACTTAAGCATTTAAAACATTTTTTTTGTATCAACTTACCATCTCAACTCTATGAAATTTGCACTTTGTCATATATATATGAGGGTTTTTTTTATTCATTTTTCTGCTGGAAAGACATCACATGCTGTGCATATGTGAAAATTATCGCTATTACATAACCCTTAAATATCACATGTGCACTACACGTGATTTTTTTTTTTTACAAAAACCTTGGTGGAAAAGCAGTTATAAATGACAAACTGTAAAATTTCGTAAATATGAGATGGTAAGTTGACAAAAAAAAAAAAAAAAAAAGATGTTTAGATGTTAAAGTGTAAAAACGATCATAGTTCAGATAACAAAATGTAATTACCCGTAAATTAAAATCGAAAAATGAAGAGTACTATTTCTATTAAAGTTGTCTTTCAACTATATATATATATATATATATATATATAATATATATATATAATGTAAAATTAGATAATTAACTAAATTAATTGATATGTCTATGTGAATGTATATTTTAGGTGGTGGAAAGACTTGGGTTTAGGTGAGAAATTACCAAAAGCAAGAAACCAAGCAGTGAAATGGTACACATGGTCGATGGCGTCCATGAATGATCCCAGATTGTCTTTTCAAAGAATAGAGCTCACCAAACCCATTGCTTTTATTTATCTTATTGACGATATCTTTGATCTCTATGGAACAATACACGAACTCACTCTCTTCACACAAGCTATAAACAGGTACGTACGCACATACGAGGATGGCAGCGTTCTGTATTTACATAAGTCAGGTTTGATCAAATCGAATTAATCACATAGTAAATGTATCACACTTGTTATGTGACAGGCCACTTTTCTTGAATTGAACATCAATTATACAACAAGTGTACTACACTTACCATATAATTGGTTCTGATCCGACCAAACACATTTCGAACTAAATTCGTAGTTAATGATCAAGTAGTGTATATATTATTCTTGCAGATGGGACGATACTGCAATTGATATGTTGCCGGAGTACATGAGGATGAGCTATAAGGCCCTTGTCGACACCACCAATGAGATAGCCCACAACATTCACAAAAAGCATGGGCATAACCCTATTAATGCTCTCAAAGCCACGGTAAATGTTGCAATTTTTGCCGTAATGCTGTGCATTTATCATTGACTGAAACTATTATTTTTTTCCTACGCGATCGTTTGGTTAATAATATATGAAAAAATACAAATAACCCTCTTGTAATATTGTAAATGAGCAAGCAAACTATCCCCTATGAAAAAATAAATAGCTCTTACCTCCCTGTGTTGTTTACCTCTCTATGTTTTTTAAAAATGAAGCAATATACCTATCTGTCTAAGATACAAAGGGGTCTTATAGATACAAAATGGTAGTTCTCATACCATTTACACTAATTTTTTAAATGTCAAAAATGTCCTTCCGTTGGTAGAATCTATTTAACTATTCAATCACGTCCTTTAAGAAAATTGATTCCATACAATTACTGCACTCACAAATTAAATTTACTCACTTTCATTTAATTTTATTATTAACTAAATTAAAAATAACATATTAGTATTTATTTTGCATGTAAATTTTATTATCGCTAGAATAATATATATTTTACAAAGTTTTAATTTTTAATTTTTTGAAAATAAATGCATTAAAAAATTTATCAGTAGCTTTTGCATGTGAGGTTGTAAGACAATGACAACCTTTACCATATATGAACAAATTGATTATGAGTTTTAATAAATAAAAATATTAATAAAATTATGTGCGCGAATACTGCGTGCCACGATATCTAATATATATCTGTTTTAAGCATAGCTTGTTTGAGTGTTATTACAGTGGGCAAGCTTGTGTGATGCGTTCCTTGTAGAAGCAAGATGGTTTGCGAGAGGTGAGTTGCCAACAGCACAAGAGTACTTGACAAATGGGAAGGTGAGTACAGGAATGCACGTGGTGCTAGTTGTCACAGGGGTTTGTTTGCACAGCGGAAGACTTAGCACAAACACCTGTGCGGCACTAGCGCACCGTCGCTAGTCAGCCTTCGCCCTCACACCTCACCCTCGTGTATGAAGTGTTTAGAGTAGGATACAATTCAACCAAGCATGAAATCAAGTTCTGTAACCCGCAAACAGAAACACACAAGCATCTACGGCCGAAGCCAACCTTATATTTTATTGCTCAGCCAATCAAAAATACAAGGATACCCGGATTGCACACTAGGGGAACTTTGTCAACCCTACTCACTCTCAATTTCGAGTCTCAGCACTCAAAAATCTCGACCTTTATGCCAATCCTACTAAAGCATATAAATACATAGCAATGCAGTTGACAACCCCAACTGCTAGGGAAAACCGACCAAAACTGCCTGCAACCGCTATGGAAAACCGTCCACAACCGCCTTGCCTGCAACTTCCCACTATTGCCATGTAGATGGGCGGTTACCAGCCTTAACCGTCCCATCACATGTCCCGCACATGTCTTATGCTTCAGCATTCGCAGCCAACCACCAAGCCTTGGCCGCTGCCGACAGTCGTCTGCCTGCCGACTGTGTGCGCGCGCTGCCGAGCCCGTCCGCGCACACTGCCTGCCTGCCGAGTTTTCCCGCACATCGGGCGCCTTGTGCCAACCGTCTGCCAGCCTGTCGAGAGCCGTCCGCGCCTGCGCGCGCCCGTGCGCACAGCCGCCGAACGTCTCCGCACATGGGCGCCTGCTCGCCCATGCGCGCGCCCGTCTGCCGACGCTGACTACCGACGCTAGGCCTGCACGTCCCCTTGCCGCGCAGCCTGTCCGCACCACACCCGACCGTTCCTCGACCAGCCCAGCAATGTGCCATGTGCTGTGCACCAGCCCCGTGCCACGACACCAACACAAGCCAACAGACCGTCTGCCGACTCCCGCATATGCCCGTGCCGACGCCCGTCGTCACTGGCTGCCGAGTCCAGTGCGCATGCCTGCCGCACTGAACTTTCAAGGGTCTTACAAACCACCCCCACCAACTGATGTCGACGTCCTCGTCGACGCAGCTGACGTGCTTTCCTTCTCCCCTGAAGTACTTTGCACCGATGCCCGCTTCCCTTCACGAACATCATCGGAATGCCCAACCTCGCACTCCCGCTCACGTTTCAGCATTTCCTCGCACGTGAACGTTTCAGGCTCAGCTCCACAGATCTGCTGTGCCTTAGTCCATCTTTGTGCATCTCCTCCTGCATCGTCCCAATGCAGCTAAAGCCGGCTAGTCTAGGAGATTGCGCCCCTTTCTTCGATGAACTAGCGTTGGATGACCTTGCCTCAGCCACCCCTGATTTCTTACCCGCCTCTGTACCTCCGTCATATTCACCCTTCACGAATGAGGGTTTATCTCCTCCTGAAATAAAAATTCCACACATTCTAGGCAATATGATTACATTAGCGTTTACAAAGAAATCAATACCCAAGATTACATCAAAATCGTCCAGTCCTACGGCTACAAATTTACATTGCCTGCTCCACGAACCCACACATAGTTCTGCGTCGGCAATACCGCTTACTGGCACCGCTTTTGAGTTCACAGCCTTCACCGACTGTCCCACGTTCGGACGTCCAGCCCCAGCTTGTGGACGACCCGGTCAGAAACAAAGTTATGTGTGGCCCCCGTGTCCACCAAAGCCTTTATTCCCTTACCGTTGATTCGGCCTGGTACCATAACCAAACCTTTCGGATGTGCCTCCCCACACCCCGAGACTGCACCTGCAACGTTCCAAGCTGCATTGCTCCTACCCGAGCCGGTCCCGTCTCTTGTTCGTTGTCTGTGTGTTCAGCCACAATAGCATTCAACCTGCCACGTTTCGGACAATCCCGCGCCCGGTGTTCAAGATTTCCACAGATGAAGCAGCCCGCCCTCGGTCTCTCTACCGAACGAGGCTCGGAAGTCTCCGTAATCACTTCCTTCACTTTATCCTTCTTCTTGAACTTCTTACCGAACTTTGCCTTACCGTCTCCAGAATCATCGCTCCTCTGTTCTGGTTCGTTTGGCACCTTATAGTCACCCAAACGATCGGCCGCAGCAATGGCTGTCGGTAGGTCCTTGACACCCTGCCGTCTCAACTCAGTCTGTGCCCAAGGTTTCAAACCCGCCATGAAATTGAATAGCTTGTCCTCCTCGGACATATCCCTCACGTCCAACATGAGAGAACTGAATTCCTTCACAAACTCACGAACCGTCCCTGTATGCTTCAAGTTTCGCAGGGATTCCCTTGCAAGCCAACTCGTGTTGCAAGGCAGGAATTGATCCTTCAATTCCTTCTTCAGTACCTCCCACGTCTCAATACGTTCCCGGTTGGCACTGGCGTCATCTGACAAACGAGAACGCCACCACAATTTAGCGTCCCCGGTGAGATACATGCTTGTGATAGACACCTTCTCCGTATCCGGCACTCTCGCTGCCTGGAAATACGTTTCCATGTCCCACAAGAAGTTCTCCAATTCTTTGGCGCTCCGCTCACCGCCAAAGGGTTTAGGATCCGGCACACGAACTTTCGGCGCAACAGCACTGCCCTCAGTCCCACTGTTCGCAAGCCAACTTCACCAGCCTCAAATCCGCCTTCAGGGACTCCAGTTTATAGTCCACGGCGTCTGTCAGACAACTGATCTCGTCCGAGACAGACTCCAGCCCTTTCAGAACGGTCTCCGGCAACTCCTCCTTCACCTTCATCTTCAGGCTTTCGACCATTTCCTGTATGGAAGAAACCTGTTGAATTAGGCCGACAGAAGGTGGTTGTTCAGGCTTACCGATTAGTTCCTCAAGCCGACGTACTCGCGCCTCCATGGCTTCCCAACGAATATTGATCCCGCCTTGGTCTGCCATCACCAAGACTTACCGTCTGAGCCTTCACAGATCTGACCCACACGATTTCAGTAACAGAGCCACGTAACCTGGCTCTGATACCACTTGTCACAGGGGTTTGTTTGCACAGCGGAAGACTTAGCACAAACACCCGTGCGGCACTAGCGCACCGTCGCTAGTCAGCCTTCGCCCTCACACCTCACCCTCGTGTATGAAGTGTTTAGAGTAGGATACAATTCAACCAAGCATGAAATCAAGTTCTGTAACCCGCAAACAGAAACACACAAGCATTTACGGCCGAAGCCAACCTTATATTTTATTGCTCAGCCAATCAAAATACAAGGATACCCGGATTGCACACTAGGGGAACTTTGTCAACCCTACTCACTCTCAATTTCGAGTCTCAGCACTCAAAATCTCGACTTTATGCCCAATCCTACCAAAGCATATAAATACATAGCAATGCAGTTGACAACCCCAACTGCTAGGGAAAACCGACCAAAACTGCCTGCAACCGCTATGGAAAACCGTCCACAACCGCCTTGCCTGCAACTTCCCACTATTGCCATGTAGATGGGCGGTTACCAGCCTTAACCGTCCCATCACATGTCCCGCACATGTCTTATGCTTCAGCATTCGCAGCCAACCACCAAGCCTTGGCCGCTGCCGACAGTCGTCTGCCTGCCGACTGTGTGCGCGCTGCCGAGCCCGTCCGCGCACAGTCTGCCTGCCTGCCGAGTTTTCCCGCACATCGGTGCCTTGTGCCCAACCGTCTGCCAGCCTGTCGAGAGCCGTCCGCCTGCGCGCGCCCGTGCGCACAGTCGGCCGAACGTCTCCGCACATGGGCGCCTGCTCGCCCATGCGCGCGCCCATCTGCCGACTGACTACCGACGGGCCTGCACGTCCCCTTGCCGCGCAGCCTGTCCGCACCACACCCGACCGTTCCTCGACCAGCCCAGCAATGTGCCATGTGCTGTGCACCAGCCCCGTGCCATGACACCAACACAAGCCAACAGACCGTCTGCCGACTCCCGCATATGCCCGTGCCGACGCCCGTCGTCACTGGCTGCCGAGTCTAGTGCGCATGCCTGCCGCACTGAACTTTCAAGGGTCTTACACTAGTCCACTTGTTCTTTCTCTTAGGTCTTGGAGGATGTACTGATGATGATGAAATCATCAATTTGAATCACACATCAAAACTCACGTCTTCTATTGCTACTATTCTTCGTCTTTGGGATGACTTGGGGAGTTCCAAGGTATATATATGTTTCTCACATAGATAATTTCTTCATTCACTTATGTTATATAATGGGGAAAAATATTTTCTTAGTCCTATAAAATAAGGATAAAATTTATTTTAATACCACAATTATGATAGGTGTTGCTTTTAGTCCCATAAAACTCATAATCACGTGCAAAAAATCACATGCGTTGTGATTTTGTGAATAAAAAGGCGTTTTTTCGGATTCAAAAGGCGTTTTAATTTTCGGACTAAAAAGACCAAAAGTCACATTTTATGGGACTAAAAAGACGTAATTTTGAGTTTTATAAAACTAAAAGCACCAACTGTCATAGTTATGGTACTTAAAAAGGGGATAATTTATATTTACACCCCTTGATTTATGATTTGTTTATACAAACTATCTCTATCTTTTAGATAATTATACATACACCTATCAAAATATCATTATCACTTACACAAATCACCCGTTACCTTTTCTAAAAATTGCACACACACACCTACAAATGTTAGGATCATTACACAAACCGTCTTTGGCTGTCAGGGGTAATTTATGTAGTTATGCAAAAAATAGGGATAATTTATGTAAATAAATCATTGGTAAGGAAATGTAAATGTAATTATCCCGTAAAAAAATTATTTCCTCATTTTATGTAACTAAAAAAATATTTTGCCGTTCACTTATGTTATAATTGAATAAAAGTTGGGGTTAATTAGAAGCAAACTGTCACTGTTGATGGTAAATGGACAGGATGAGCAGCAAGATGGTGAAGATGGTTCTTACATAACATGTTACATGAAAGATGAGCAAAACGTCACAGCTGAACAAGCACGACAACATGTGGTCGACATGATATTACATGAATGGAGAAACCTTAACCAAGAGTGCTTTCGTCTAAATCACTTTTCAGCAGCATGTTTCAAAAGGTCTTCTCTTAATCTTGCAAGAATGGTTCCTCTCATGTACACTTACGACGAAAACCAAAGGCTTCCTCTGCTTGAAGAGTGTATCAGGGGTACATTGTGTTGATTAATAATGTGTTAGCACCTGAGGAAATTCTTTAATAAGGAAAAATAGTGTCCTACAAAGAACTGTCATGATCGTATTGTTGGATTTATTAATCCAATAATATTGGATTCTTAATGGACTTATATGTAAAATAATTATGTATTATGAACTGTCGAAATTTAGGCCCAATAAAATGATCAAATAAGGTTTAAATGATTTAGGTCTTAATGTATCTGATAGGATGTGGGTCTTTAATGTATGAGATTAATTGTAATTTCAGTTTTAGTGATTGGCTGAAATTGAAATACCTATTATTATATAAATATATGTCATGGTCCCCCACGTATTCATTAAATCTTTTGACATCCCATTATCAGAGAGAGATATTAGAGAGACAAGAAACTAAAGGAAATTACGTGAAAACGTGTTGATCTGGAAGGCTACTGACACGATTCCATTAAGTTCCCTATAGCTATGGGTTCATATACGCTTCCGCATTTACGGTTATCGTATTTCTTAATAATTTAATGGGATCGGTTGTAGAATTGATAGTGATTGTTGGAGTGTTTTGCTTTTGTGTTCTAGAGATAGAAAGGGAAAAACATAAATAAATGAGTGTGTATTGAAGATAGATGGTATATTTGGATTTGTATTTTGAGGTAATGTAAAATAGTTTAAAATAAGTAGTGTATGTTTGATGTCGGGATTTAGAAGACAAAAATTAATATTGATTGTCACATCATGTCCTTTTTTATATATTTATATATATAAGTGTGTGTATATATAGTATTTTGTTTGTGAGTGAATATAGTATATAGTATTTATGTTAAATAATTTTCTTTATTGGCGATTTTTTTTTATGTTTTAAATAATAATTACAAATTTAATGAATAATTAAATGCATTGTAGTATTTTGTCCAAAATGACTTCGTTAGACTTTATATTTGGAGTGGAAAAAATATAATATATAATTCAAATAATGAATATTTTGAATTAATTGGTATATTGTCCCCAATTTTCAAATTTCTCAAATATTTCATTGGAGTAAAAAATTTTGACTACAAAATATTTAAATAGTGTAAGTTGAAAAAACTTGTAATTAATAGTTAAATGCACTATAGTAATGTGTTGAAATTAGACTTTATATTTGGTGTGATAAATTTTAATAGATGACTGAAGTAATAAAAAATACGAATTAAGTATGTAGTACTGGTATATTTCCTCAATATACAAAATTGCTAAAGTATTCATTGAGGTGGAAAATTTTTAAATACTTTTACTTACTAGCATTGATATTAAATATTTTTAATATCAATGGTTTCATAAGTTAATAACTTTTAATTTATAATTATTAATTAGATTTAACATATATTATATTATATATTATAAAATATATATAATATAAATAATTTAAAAAAAAACAAATAAAACTCATTTCCTTTGGTGTGGAGTTTATTTGTTTATATTAAATAATAATTATAAATTTAATATTCGTGGTGAAAAATAAATATAAAATCGAACAATAAACATTTGGCATTACGCATGCAGTACTGGTATATTGTCCAAAATTTTCAAAATTTGACAAATATCTCATTCAAGTAGAAATTATTATTGAGTCCAAAATATTTAAATAGTTAAAGTTGAATCACTTAGTATTGAACAGTTAAATACAGAATAGAGGGAAGGTTTTAATACATTTGACATGACATGTAAGTGAAGCCGTTCTATGACCCCCTCCGTCACACAATTACCCAAACAAATCATATTTATCCCGACAAGATAATTCCATCTTTCATTAATATTTATATTTATATGAACCTCAAAGGGATAAATTACTACATCAAATTTTTAGTATAACATTATTGTATCTATGTAGCTAGAGCTCCCGACTTAATGTATTGGCTGCCCCCTATACAGATGACAACTGACTTATGATTTATCTCCTTAAAACAAAAAATGGTAGATTGATGAGTTTCCAACTCAGTAAATACTAGCTAATTGACCTATATATATATATATATATATATATATATATATATATAATATATAATATATGTGTGTGTGTGTGTGTATATTCACATATAGGCACGTACAACACAAACCCAATTCTATTTTACAACCACAATCAACCAGTATTCATTTAATAATCACAAAATATCATTTTCAGCAATACCAATTAATTGATACTTATCACACAATTTTATGAAATCACAGATTAATAATGTAGATAATCAAGCAAAACTAATATCATAATCAAATACCATCCAACATGATTCATACATCATTAAATTTTATTCTTTTTAATTATTCATTAATTTTTTTGGGCCACACTTGACCTAACTGAATCATATTCAATGGTTTTCGCCGGCTTTCATCATCTCAATCAATATCATATAATTATCAGCATAGAGTACCCATCGTATGTGATATTACCACACTGACCAAGTGTGTAGCAATTCCAACACATGACATCACACCGAACCTGGCACCTTCACACCACCCTAGTGTGTAGCTAACAGCATAGGATATTCCCCGCTACCTGGAATACCCCAGTACCTTTGGCGCCATGGTACCTAGCTATATATTCATTTTTTTTCTCAAATCATATATCGCATCATATGACAACACACAACTCGTCATTACCCACATTACATCATCGTAAACCATTAAATATGCTCGGGTTTAGGTAAGTCATCTTTTCATGTCAATAAATCATTCACGTTTTATCACCTCCATAATTCAACTCCTGTTCGACACTAGTTTCAATGTATCATATGAACATTGACAGCTGCACAATTTGACTCCAGTTAAAACATCAACTTCTTTACTTCATCATTCAATTCTATTTAATAATTCATCATTTCATTATATTTAATAATTATTTCTCATTAATAACTTTCCATTCAATTTTATTCGACAATCAATTATACGATCACATAGTCATTCATCTTACGTCCGTGCAATACAACCACATATAAACACATAATAACAATTCCACATATATCAAGGTAATCTAGACAAATAGTGGGCATTCACGATTAAGTATATAAACAATCAATATATTATATCCACACGCATATATATAAATATATAAACCCAACAATCAATATATTATATTCATATATATATATATGTAAATCCAATTAACTATACTTACCTGAAATTCCAAATGGTTACATTAATAGAATGATCAATTCAACCATCTTCTTTATCCTCGCGTCCTATAGTAAATTATAATATATATAATCGGGGTAATTGCACTTTTAGTCCCACAGGATAAGGGGTGTCGCACTTTTGGTCCTTTGCTTTTTGGGGCCAACAGATTTAGTCCTCTAATTTTTGAAAAATTTGCATATTTAGTCCTACTCATCTCCTTTCGCAAATTTTGTATAGTACTCGGCCAGAATGGTATCAGAGCCAGGTTTATAGAAAAAACATATAGGTTAATATTATATCAGGATATTTTTCCACTAACAGAGGAGACTTTTCAAAAAATGGAACCGAACAAAAGTTCAAATTACAATTATAACAGGGAATATTTTCAGATTTTGGAAAGACAAAGAAAGAACTTCCTTTGGGAAATTCTAAGAAAATGTGACAACAGTCCCAAGAGGATTGACTTGAAACTTCTTACGAAGGAAGAGGTCTCAAGATGCACAGTGGGTCGGGCCGGCTCAGAACCGTTACAGACTAGCCCGAAAAAGCCCGACCCAGGACCAGCCCACTACTTTTTATGACCGATCCTGGGGTGGTCCTGGGCCTTGAAATGGTCCCCAATTGGGTCCATTTATAAACCCAGGCCCAGCCCGTGAACCAGCCCGGTTGAGGTCCGGACCAGGACCAGACCAGGCCCAAATCAAGCCCCAATGCTTATTTTATTTATTTTTAAAATAAAAAAAATTTCTTTTGAACAATTACATAAATTTGTAGTAGTATTGTAAAATAAAATAAACAATAAATTAAAACACACAAAAAATCATAACTATAAGAAATAATAGTTAAGATTACATAATGAACTTAAAAGATAATAAATTGAAAAATAATTTATAATAAACTTTGAAGAAAATAAATAAAAGATATTAATCAATTAAAGTAATAAAAATTTAGAAATAGAACAATAATGATATAATTCTTAGAGTTTCAAAAGTACAACAAAGCTATTAGAATAGTTAGTTTAGGAAAATAAAAATAAAATTTATATGTCATGTATTATTATTATATAAAAAATTGGCCCAGCAGACCCAGCCCAGGCCCGGCTCAGGACCAAGTGGTCCTTGGACCGCTGGGCTGAGCTGGTCCTAGGTTTCAGTACTTGGGATCGGCCTAGGACCAGCCCAATCCCAAGTGGACTTAGGTCAACCCAACCCAATTTTTTATTGGTTCAATCCGGTCCTGGCCTGGGCTAGCCCAGCTCGGCCCACTGCTAATCTTGAATGAGGGCTTTCCAAGTCCGTCAAAATTTATCAGGAAAAGCGGTGAGGCGTTTGCATTCCACCGAAGTACATGGTACAATTCCAGCCAGAAGGAATGAAAAGGATAAATTCTTGCACAGATTCATATCTAAAAATTATGATTAGAGGAATTGCTTGGAAAGAAATCGAGGCAGATACCTCGAAAATTTATCAAGATCTGAGGGAAATTTAGAAGACGGTTCAAGACTATGGACATAGTTTATCTAATATACCTATGAAAGTAGATTCTTTGTGCCACAAGATGGACGAGATTCTTAAGATCCTCCCAGATCTATACAAGAATCTTACAGATCTGAAGATAGAAATTGCAGATCTAAAAAGGAACGAACGGGAGAACTCTGAAACATCTATATCCAGACAAGAGCGTATTAGGGACGCCTTTGGAATAGTACATCTTTTACATCATAAGGGGAAGGCGAAAGAGATTCAAAGACACGAGATGAACAGATCCAAGAAATCCTTAACTCCATAAAATAATGGAGGTAACCAGAGCGGATCTATCAGATCTACAGGAATTGGCTGAATCCTTTTCCCAACTTGGGATTGTGGAATTAGTTAATGTTCAAACCCATGAAGTTACTCCAACACTACCACCGTCGGAGGGGAGCACATGTTCCAACGAGTCTCCACAGGATCACTTAATGAGAGAAAGTGCAGATTTCCACACCAACGCAATACCAATATTTGTGGGAACCAGATTTCGAGAAAATCCAGGGAGAAATCCTAGAAGAGCACCTGAAAATACACATTGGGCAACAACAATGCTCCAGTCCTTGCATCCATATAGTGCTGTACTAAACCTGGATGTTATCAACTTCCGAAACATCGAGAAGCTGATAGATGAATAGGTAGCAGCCATAAAGATAACAGCAACCACCCTAGAACTCGATAAAGAAAACTTCATAAAATTAGTGGAGTTAAGCTTGGAGGGTTTTGTGAAAATCGGATGGATAATACCCCAGCTGATACTAAAGCCAGTATCCTTGCCGGAGATTCAAAGAGTGCAATAGCAGATCGGCTAGGAGACTTATCAAGATACACTTCATCGGAGATGGATACTTCGATGGAAGTAGAGCAGAAAAGGCTAGAGAATATGCACAAGCTCTCTTTAGCCTTGAATTAAGAATTATTTGCGCGATAGATGAATATATCTATTGGTTTCGCAAGTATTTATTTCAGAGTGGAGTAGCGGTGGAAGTAGCAGCTCCAATGTTCTTTGCAAAGATCTGTAATCCGTGGAGGGAAATGTTGATCCAATCATATAAAGTACCTGAAGGATAGATGGATTCAGTAGCAAGGAGAATGTCTTTTCTCAAAGACAAGTTGAAGGATTGGTGTTATCAAGCATCCATCCAGAAAAATATGAAAAGGCTGAGAGGTACGATTAAACGAACTCCTCTCTGTTGTGATAATAACGATTTTCCAACTATAATAGGAGAATCAGGTGAGCCAAGAAAAGGAAGAAGCAGAGTAATAACTCATACTCTGGGAATTCTAGAAGAACCCCTTTCAGGCGAAGATCGTGGTAGTCCAAAACAAAGCCAGAACATACAAATCTGGACAAAGGAGTGGACCAACAAGAGCTTCATCCCAAGGATCTAGACAAACAGATACAAGATCCATAGGAGAACCCCTACGAGGAGAACTTTCAGACAAGCCAATGAAAGTTTCAAAGACTGCAACTGCTGGACATGCGGAGCAAGAGGTCATATAGCCCCAGACTGCTCGCAGAAACGTGGTGAATTAAGAAAATTTGAAGCCACAAACGACATCCTAGACACAGTCTACTATGGAGATTTGGTACCAATATACCAATTTGAGGATCTTCCTTCAGAAGAAAGCGTCTATGAAGAAGAGATAGAAACTGATTCGAATGGATCTTCAACCGAGTCAGAATAATTACAACGAAGGATATAGGTTTCAAACCTCTGAAAGCCTGTCAGTATTCTTTTCCAGAATGACGGTGTCAAACAAAACTATGGAAAGAATCATGCGTCAAGATTCCAATCTCAGTCCATATGATGGATTTAGAATTGGAGGGATCAGTAAAGTCCTCAACCAGATAGGACTAAATCAGAGGAAACATCACATAATCTACAAAGTAAATTTAGGTGAGTTTGCTATTCCCATGAATTTACTGGTAATGTGATGGAGATGCAACTTATTCCTAAAGAAGAAATTCTTGAGGAATTAAGTAGGCTTAGAGAAGAAATAGCAGTTACTATGAATGGATCCACATCGGGACTATTGAAGTAGCAATAAAAGCAACTTTTAAGGAAGGAATTGATTCATAAATACATTTATCAATAATCGATAGGAGAATCAATAACTTAAGAGATGGTTGTCTTGGAACAATGATAGGTAATCTGTATGCAGGAAAATTGATGTTTGATATTCATCCTAGGATCGCATACAACCTAGCTGACCAAGATTTTAGTAGAGTCTTAACCCTTCATCAGGATTTTAAAAGAAAAGATCTAATGAAAGAAGGTAATAGACAATATTTATAACTTATAGAATTGCGTATGCCCTTTCCAACACACATCATTCTGGTTTATTCCTTAGGAAAGAGTATATCGAGATTCCCAGAATTTTGAAGGAATTCGCTAAGGTAATGTCACCAGATCCAATTAGGATACCTAGAATAGGTGGGTCGATATCGTTATTAAAGATCACCCAGTCTTATATCGAACAATTAGTTTAGGACTGAGTTTAGTAGCACGATGTCCTTTTCGGAAGATAGGATCATGAGCTACAAGGGAAAGGAGAAGGAGTTATTAAAGTTTTGACTCCTCAAGAAATTAGGGTAGATAACGTAAAACTTAGAGGCCCTGAAGGTTGGAAAGAAATACAAGTTATATTTGACATCACTAAGAATGAATTTTTTTTTCCTTGTGACGACTTATATCATTTGCAGCAGCCTGTTGTTGGTAGATATGAAGGCATGTTAGAAATAGTAGGCCATGAAATTCTAGTTGCAGGTGTTGCAGGACGAGAGAATGGAAGTATGACTTTGGGGTTAAGTTTCGTCGAAGATCATAAACCATGGGAAGGAAAGGGAACGGTATGGAATTCTGTTTATGGGGTTACCATAAGGATTGAATGACAAGCCCCTTTTCTATATACATATCTGTGGGTATGTTATATGATCAATATATGACAGAATATATTGCAGCTTATATTGACTTAGGATCCGGAATCTACACAACAAAACCTGGAGTTTTCCCTAAAGAAGCAAGGGAAACCTTACCTATTATTGCAGGAAGGGATTTTTCATAAAAAATCCTAATACTCAATACGGGAATTCGAGAAGCCAAAATCATGATCGAAGGAGCATTTGGAACGCCCTGGTTTGGGTAAAAACACCTCCCATTTACTTTCATGATACAGGTGTTGATATCTTGCTAGGTAATAATTTTATTCAAATATTTGCAAGATATATGCAGGATAATCAAAGAAATCTGTTAATCTTTACTACTAAGTGTGGTAGTGAGATACATTTTTGCGAAGAGAAAAGGCATTTAACAGGATAATGCCTATAAATTTTCGCAGCAAGCGTGGTGATTTGATGCCAAATTAACTCATCTGAAAATACAGGATAAAAGAAAATTCGGTAAAGTTCTTTTGTCTTTCAGGCAATAGGGACTCATCGATAGCGATAGCTTCTATGAAAAATCTGAGGAAGAGGTTAAGAACCTCAAGGAAGCATTGCAGGAATGAAAGACCATGGACATAAGCGAGGAAAGCAAACTTTCTCTCGAGAATGTCAAGAGGCTCATTCAAATAAATTTCAGTGAGAACCCTCTGGCATGGTGGGATAGGAATAAGATCGAAGCTACTCTTAAGATTAAAGAGGAATGAAAATATGAGTATGTTCGATATAAGCCTATCCAGATGAATATGGAAGACAAGAAGGATATGCAAATGAATATCAAAAAAGCATAACAAACTTGGACTCATTGAGCCTGGAATCTCTGCCTACAGTAGCCCTGGATTTCTGGTAAGAAACCATGGTTAGATAAAAGAGGTAAACCCGGGTTAGTAATTAACTATCAAGGTATTAATAAAATATTAGAGTTTCATGGTTATTACATTCCTAGTAGAGAGCACTTGATTGATTGCATTAAAGGTGTAAAAGTGTTTTCCAAATTTGATTGTAAGTCTGGTTTCTATCAGATTAAAATAGAGAGTGAATCAAAGAAATTTACTGCATTCTCCACACCACAAGGACAATATATCTGGAACGTACTGCCAATGGGTCTAGCTAATGCACCCCAGATGTTTAAAAAAAAATGGATAATCTTTCTAAGGATTATTTCGAGTTCATGTTTGTCTACATCGACGACATACTGATTGGATCCAAAAATATAAAAGATCATATCAAACATCTAGAAATATTTTTTGATGCATGCTATAAGAAGGTTTAGTACTTTCTGAGAAGAAAACTACTATAGCGGTCAATAAAATCGAATTTTTGGAATTCTGATTGACGAAACAGGTATTGAGTTGAAGGAGCATATTGTGGAGAAAATCCACAATTTTCTAGACGTACTCAAAGATAAGAAGCATTTACAAAGCTTCTTGGGAGTGGTGAATTTTGCAAGTATCTTTATAAAGGATCTTGCAAAATATAGAAAGGATTTCCGGCCACTTTTGAAGGAAACAGAAAGTGCAAAAGTAGAAATGGGAGGAAATCCATACACATAGGGTTCGTGAGCTAAAACAGGTTTGCAATAACCTGCCAAAGCTTGCAATACCACAAGACGAGGATGAATTGGTGGTCTATATAGACGCCAACGATTATAGATGGGCAGCTGTGCTCATGAAAAATACTATTACAGGGGAAGAGCCTTGTAGATACACTGGAGGGTTGTTCACCGAACAACAAGCCCAAGTGTGGCACATCAACGAGAAAGAGTTCTTTGCGGTTTGGAAGGCTTTTAAGAAATGACCTTTATTTTTGTTTGCTAAAGAATTCACTTTGAAAGTTGTTAATACCAAAGCTTTCTTGAAAAAATAAATTAGAATCTATTGAGAAAGCGTGTATTATCAAATGGCAAGCTGAATGCCAATATTATTGCTATAATATTGTTGTTATAAAATCTCATGAAAATATTCTTGCAGATTTCCTGACAAGAGATGGAGGCATCTAAAGCTAAACTCCATCCACATGCATATATTTATCAATTCGTAAACAGAGGATTGTTACCAGATTGCGCTCAAAGTCCATCCACATACATATATTTGACACAAATATAGATCACATCCAAAATCGTAAAAGTAAATATGGTTTGCAGAAAAAGTACAACACCAAGAAGAAGTTTGAGAGTAGAGGGAACGTGAAGTAGAGGGAAAGTGGAGAGAGAATGGTGAAGTAGTGGTTAAGAGGGAAAAAAATATTAAAGTTACTATTCTAACCATCTGTTTTTATTAAGGAAAAAAGGTCAACCAAGGATAATTTTGGGCATTCTAAAGTTGGTACGTCAAATAGGTTTTCTTTTATAATAGTATAGATACATATATATATATATATATATATATATTATATATTATGTTATTATTATTATTTATTTATTTATTAATATTAATATTAATATTTATTTTTAAACTTTTTTAAAACACCCATTACGTCCTATTTAATTTTTTAATTAATAAAATTTGCTTCCAAATATTATAATGAGGTCCAATTTACCCCATTCAAGTTTTAATGTATTCCAATTTCAACCTAAAATGTATTTATAATTAAATTTAATTTTTTTTAATTTACTAATTAGTCGTTCAATTATGAATAATACTCTATGGACGTCACACGTCCAATGTGACCTCTAACTTTTATGAATTGGGAGATCGACGGATGCCACTATGAACTAGTTAAAAGTTTTAATTATATTTTATGTCGTGTCCCATATAAGTCTATCAAATTTTAGAAAATTATCAAATTTTAATTACACATCTACACGACATATTGAAAACGATTTGATATAACCCGCACAAAATCTTGCAATCGTTGTTCCTTTTGTATGGATTACATCTCTAGTTTGGTTAGATTTTTCATGGTTGTGGCATTGTATGACTAAGGATTGCCATGCCGTCGTGGTGGGAGTCACTGTTGGTTGGCGCGAGCACACGGTGTTATCTCCCTTACTGTGCGTATGGCCACCCCTAATTAGGCTGCACGCCAAAATGACGAATGTAGTCTTTCCATGATCTAATCCCCCTACTACTGATCTCAAGTCGAGACTTTGTCGTGCGGCTAATGAAGTACTGCATGCCATCCGTGGGCCACCATCGCCACATGTTGCATTCTCCAATGCATCCCAACTGGCAATGTGGGTATGCGTTTGTTCTGTTAGGGCAGTAGAATCTGTAATGACAATCGGTGCATCTTTGCCTCCTCTTATTAGACTACGCATGGCATTACTACTGTCATCGTTGTGTGCATCACCCTGGCCCTTAGCAGGAACACCCGACAATCTAATGGGGCCCCACTCCTCGGGCATGCTTGGATAATGTGGCTTTGGGTACTTATAGTACCGACTAGGTAATGGGTACAACTACAATAGGGTCCATTAGAATATTTGCATGCATTGCAAATTAATATAGTAATTTGAAATGTCAATTGTTAAGAGATGTCATTGTATTGGAAATAACATGACATACCCATGACGCATGTGGTCATAGCTGCTTGGGGAACACCATAACAAATGTTTCAATGTCATAATGAATCCCAGGTATCTCAGCGATGTGTGGAACTGGCGAAATCGAGATTTCAACACGTACAACAACACCTCGTCTTGGGTATAGGGTTATCCAAAATGTCTTTGTAATCTACGTGCCCAATGACCCATCTGTGTCTCTGCACGTGCATTGTCTCTCATGGGCACTAGAGTGTTGTGGTCAACAATCATCCATATGAAGTGCTGATCAACATTTAAAGTCAAGTGGTCCTCTTGTGGAAATCCAGCACTCTCCATATATCTGCAATACGCCATGCCTGCAAAGAATTATGGCTAGGAAATAGTAATGGATTCAGTTTATGGAACATCGCATCACATGTGCGGTTGTAAATGTAGAAAAAGATCAATTTACTTAAACTACCATCTAAACAATGTTACAAATGTATGGCATTCAAACACATATAATCCTAAGACGTAGTATTACTAAACTATCTTACATGCGTAATATTCCAAGACAAAGTAAAAAATGGAAGAGATTTTAATAGTTTACATACAGTTGTCCACTACTTTCATTCCTAGTTCGGATGGTTGGATGCCCACATTTGCATAGCTATGCTATCTCAAAGAGTGCATTGGACTTCTATCTTAGAAGTGGTTGGATGTCACCCTACGGTAAAATAAATTAAAAGGAGTGTCTTCATCGATTCGTTGAATATGATGTCGCCGTTGCTAAACCTGAGGATGAAGTTATGAAATGTGCAACATGCAATGAGTATATCGACCTGCTGGTTTTGAAGGTAGCTAGGCAACCCCCTCTATAGTATTGAAAAAAATTTCTTCAGTACGCATTGTTCAATTACATTCTGCATCCTTGAATGTGCATGATTAAACATGTCCCATGGGGTTCAATATCGACGACCTTATCCCTCCATTGAGGTAGGTAATACTTAGTTTCTCAATAAGAAACCAGGAAATATTGGTAATTTTTTAAACCCGCGTCTACCAAATAATACGTACCTGTATTTCCACAAGGCATTGTCATAAGGGGAACTGCTAATACCACGTATTATACCCTTAAACAAGATGGTCGGTGGAATCTAGCTTATATATTACAGTACACATCGATCGGCAGGAAAGAAAAAGTCGGGTCCTGTGATATTGCATGGTCTAGGATACGGGCATCGGCTGCACTTTCTTCCTACCTAGCATACACATAAGAGAAATTCATATCGAAATCACATATTACTCGTACGTTCTGTGCTAAGCGGTCTTTCCGCAATCGATATCGGTTCTCAGACTCAAAGTCAAGTACCAAAGTCCCGTCCATCGCTCCGGCGCAATCCTACATCAATGTCAAAAAATTAAGCATAGTTACATGCATGAAATAGTATAGCGAACCAGCTTGCATTAATTATGGATGAAAGTTTTGAGATGGTGTTACGACAATGAAAGATGTGGTATGTACCTTAAAGTATGGGTAGAAATTTGGGTTATTTGCCACTTTCGGATGTGCGTTCGTAAAATTTGGATGAGTTATTAGTTCTCGCGCCATTACGCACAAAGCATAAAGCACTCGGTGGAATCTATGATTAATTGTCTCTATTGAGTGTTGAAATCGCTCCATCCATATTGTCATGCTTTCTTTAATGCATGCCGACCATCTGCATGAAAAATGCAATCTCCTCAATTGAGGTAACCATGGATATCGGACCATACAACAACAACCATCTAGAAGTCAATGCATCAACCAAAGCATAGAAGCATAGCCTGGTCATGCACATGTTGTCAAAAAACGGTGCCGGGTGTGGGGTTGTCATGATCTTAGCAATCCACCCAGCTCCCTATAGTGTAAATGTGTTACGTGGCACATTTTTCCTATATAACTCTGGGCATAATAAATCTCTGAATTCATAAAATTCCTCTGGAGCATCAAATTCATTACTTCCTGGAGTCCCTAACATCCACAGGCTTTCGCTTGCAGAGTTCGTCTCTAGACCTCCACCTAGCTTGCCATATATCCATTCCTAATTGTATCAGTAAACAGAGACAAGCAAAGTATTATGGTTTAGCAGTAGACGACCGAGTTGACACGGACATGCAAGTACTAAATGAGCATATGTACTTTGTAGGAGTGCAATCTAAGTACATAGGTATGACATACATGCACGAATACACATAAATCAACTAGCTTTTGTCATTTTTTTAACACTCGAGCATTACATTCACTTGCCCAAAGAGTACAACCATCAGAGTTTATTCTCGTTGCTAAGACGTAAGAAAACCACGTGTTGTGATTGTGAAAGTGCTCTAATGTGGTGGTGAAGACGATGTCCGACAGATCCTTAAACATGAGGGACCAAATCTTGATAGTGGCATAGTTGAGAGACCAAAAGTGATGTTTACCCTTAATATATCATCTGACACTTGTTATTATTTAATCAGGAGCAAAACTAATTTGACTGCAAATGCCCCCTTGAGACTCGTTTACAAATATATGTTAAATATAATTTTTAATGTGAATGAGTCGCAAAATTACGGATCAAATTTGAATGAGTCATCGTCATCGTAAATTTGCCTCAAACAAAACCCAAATTGATTTTTTTTTTTTTTTTTTGACTTGGGAATATTGGGCCACATTTATTCTCATATAATGGGCCAAGAATTGAATTTTGCTTTACTAGATGAGCAATAAAATTCGGGCCACCCTTTTCATCTTTTTTTAATTTTTGTACAGCCAATATAAGTGGGCTTGCATTTTTTTTTTCTTAGGCCCAAACTCTCTTGAACCACAAGTACGCGAGCATCTATGATTCTGTGAAACCATGAAGATGAATTTGAGTTCACCATACCATACATGAGTTACTAATTGTATTTAGAGAGAAATCCATGCACAATTTTTAATCATTAATTCATGTTAATAACAATTATTAGAATCATGAAATTTTTTATTGTGACAAAAATAAATAATCTTGACCCTAAATATATAAGGGATAATTACACTCCCTTCCCCTGAGGTCTGGTGTAATTACACGTAGACCCACTGTAGTTTGGAAAATTACATCTGCCACATCTAACAAATAAGTCCCCATTTAGTTAAAACTCACTAAATTTGTTGATAATAACGAAAATGTTGAATGAAAATTGATATTTACCCATGATTGACTTAAAACTGATTTATTATAGGTTATACAGGTTTTTTCGAACTAAACTGCCCTTATAACGGTAAAGATTATACCTTCTCACATGCATTAATGCGAGAAGACATATGGGTAATTTGATCATAAAAATATTTATTTGACCTATTATAAGTCAGTAATATGACACAATCGGGGGCAAGTATATACTTTTTTTCAATTTTTTTTTTAATATCAGCAAATTCGGCTGAATTTTGATTAGCGGGGGGACTTTTGGGATTGAAATCAAGGATGAACCAAGGGGGTGATGGGGTCAAGACCACAAAAAATAAATTTTCTACGAGCATTTTCTGTAGAAGTGGTGAGTAGGGCCCTCAGGGATTGGGCTTAAGTTTATTTCTTCAAAAATAAAATTAAAAGATAGGGGGAGTTTTGATTGCAATGAGTAAGATAACAAATTAAATTAAAAAGTGAGCAAAATTAGATAGAGTGAATGGATATGAGAGAAATCTTTTTTGGTTAAAGTTGAATTCATGCTTGATTCCGTTAGTCGATCATTAATACAAATGTAACAGTTCTTAAAACAAATAGATCAATTATAGTCATTGGTACGACCTAATGACCTCACATTCCCTTACCTTTTCGTCAGTCAAGAAACGTCCGTTGGCTAATTTCCTAATCAATAAACAACCTTGGGAATGTTCACAAGATTTAATTCATTAACAACATTAAGAATTAGATAGGCCTGAACCAACAAATTCCTACGAGGATTCATTTAGATTAGGTCATGCATTCCCCATACATAATTAACACTTTCTCACAATTAATCATGCTATGTTTCTATAATTATCGAATTAAATAAATAATTACGAATTTGTAGAGTTCAATTAGTTAAGTAAACCTTCTTAATAATGAACAATTGGCCACATCATTCATAAATTAGATAAGAGCACAAAGAGTAATATGAACCTTAATGAAAGTATTAAGCAAAATTAGATCTCACAACAATTTAGGAATCAAGCAATCACATAACTTTAATCAAAAAATAAGAAAATTAGCCTAACATGCTAAAGGAAGAACACACCAAGAAGCGGAATCCATTAGCAATTCGGCAATAAAACACAACTAAAAAGAAGTAGAATGAGAACAATAGATAGAAGTAAGGATAGATTAAAAGATGAAATCAAAGATAGAACAAAAGACAGTTCAAGAGGTGTAAGGTGTCTCCTATTTATTTTATTAGCCTTCATGAATCTAGACATAAAATAGGGTGGGTTCAAGGTTGTTCCTAAAAAGTTAACATATCAACTAATCCCTTGCATTTAGGCTAGTCTTCTAATCAAGGATCCTATCAAAATCAATAAGCAAATATTCTTCTTTTTTGTAGCGAATTCGCATCTCTCTATTTACAAAATTCGATAAAATTTTATTTTACTAAATTTTACTTGTTCAATACTCATACCCGTGAGTACTTTAGGGTCTAGACCACACCCATACCCAAAATATTTATTTCAGTAGCCATGGGTCCAAGTCTAGGTCTAATGTATTGGGTTATAAAATTATTGGGTATGAGTATGGATATTACCCACCCATTGATAGGGCTACATCGACATCAAACCATGTTAGCAAAAAAAGAAAAACAAAATAATTGTGGGGATATAGCCATTACTTCGTAATGAATATTTGAGTGGGTTTTGGAACGATCAATTCTACACATACTTGCGATGGATTGCAACATGATTTGAGATGGTACAATGTTACCTTTGCAATTCTTACATCTAAATTTGAGACGAATAGAGGTTGTTACAAAAGTTGTACTAAAACATGTGAAGAATGATAACAAAAACGAAGACTGTCACAAACCTGTTGCAATTTACGTTGGACTTTGAGTTATATTTTTGACAATCTCTATTTTCAAGCATCATCTATTCCAAATATGTTCAATCCCATCATAAGTTCCATTACAAAAACGATATTTTCGTCTCAAAATTCCTCTAAAACTGGGGCGAGCTAAATTTAATGACAAAATTAGTGATGATTTCTGACGTAAATGGCTCCAGCCACAATGGCGCCGAATTTGCTTCAAGATTTGAGGTTGATAGGTCGTGACAAAGTTTCAACTTTAACAATGACTTTTTCGACGGTTCTAAGCATCTAGGTCTCATCCGTCCTGAACTTGTTGCAATTTGTGAACGATCTTTCCCTCACAATAAACATATTTTTTTAACTTTCTTTTTCTTGTTTCTTCATTATTTTCTCATCCTACTACCTAATGTACCTACAAAACCCCCATTCCCCATGCGTCCTCCTCCCCCAGCCCCAACACCACCCATTACTACCCTACTCACTACCCTAGAACCCAACCCTTCCAACACCTAGCCCAAAACCCCATTGAGCCCCAAAGCTCGATGTGCGTGTCCCAAATGTTAGTACTTTTTTTCTAGAGAAAATATTGATTGTGGTCCCATATGTTACTACTTTATATTTTTTATTTTGTTTGGTATAGTTTTTGTCGCTTTATATGATTGTGCTTTATGGTTTGTGATTGTCCCCACTTTGCAGTAATTTGTTGTTCTTCAAATTTGTTTGTTATATACAATATTGTAATAAAATATATTTCTTATATTATTTTTCTATTGTCTCAAGTCCTACAAATTAAAAGTTCATTATAAGAATGCATCATTCAGGGGATTTTGTTAATTTAGGGTCTAAAGTTTACTTAGGTGGTAAGATAAATCATATAGACTATTTTGATCTGAATGACATGATTGAAATAAACACCATGGTCAAAGGAGCAGAAGGGGTCTTGGCCTTTTATTATAGTATGGGTGGGCTGAATGATTGCAAAAAATTTACAATTAATGCATAATGATTTAGATGCTACAAAATTGTGTAATTTTATTGATGAAAATGGAATGATTGGTGTGCTTGTGGAAAAGCAAAAATTAAATGACAATGGTATTGGAAATGAATCTATGGGAGAACTAGAAACTATTGATAAAAATGAAGGTGAGGTAGAACAAAATGTGGGAGAATAAGTTGGGGACAAAATGAGTAATGATGATGGGATGATCAATCAGTTGGGGATGATTCTGATTTCTCTGAAAGACTAATTGACAATGAGTATGACGTATCTGATGATTATTTGCTATTTGACTCTCACATAGATCCAGAGGTAGAATGGAGGGGATTGAGCTTAGCGACCATTTCAGTGAAGGGACAAGCGGATCCACCCTGAGAGCGAGCAAAAGCGAAAGAGCGGAACATATGCAATATTAAAATAAAATATGCCATGTGTCCATCAAACTTAAAACATTCAAACTAGTACATATTAGATATATTCATGAACTAAACATGCTCAAGAAAGCCGTAAAGCAAATTGCACATGCCAAGAGCATAAATCTATGGCCCTTTACATCAAATTGGGCTCTGATACCACTTGAAGCGACAAGCGGATCCGCCCGGGGCACTAGCGGAAGCAAGAGAGCGGAACATAAGCAATATTAAAACAAAATAGCATAATAAAATATTCCAATGGGTGTACCATTGGATGCTCAATCGGGCATTCGATGTAGAATATGACAAAGTAAGGTAAAGATGATGAATCATGAATTGTTATATGTTGGATATGTATATACTTCTATATATACATAACTAATGTAATTGTTGGAACGTGTCTAGGTTCCAAGAGATGTTTACAAACATCCCAATCGATTCTCATTAGTTAGCAATCAAGCATACAACCTTATAAGGTATGATCAAATCATACCATGTAACGAAACCTTGATTAGGGTCGATTTGTCCCTTACCATAAGGAGCAAGTCAACCCCTCCAACACGGCCTCCATGTAGCCGAGTTTTGCTCTTCCAAAATAGGAAAAATCAAGCCTCCCACTTTTAGAAGAAGTTCAACTTCTCCTAATTCCAAAAGTGGAATTAATATCACTCTTGGGCCAAGATTTAATGGACCAAATTTTGTCGTAATCCAATTACGAAAAACCCAAGAATTAAATCCAATTTAATTCAAGGTCCAATTTTAATAATGTCAATGAACCTTTTAATCCAATTAAAATATCCAAGCATTTGCTCTCTTTAATTGATAAATCTCATTTATCAATCGACCGTGGGCCCGATACAATATCGGCCCATCCATCCAATGGACCTTTTCGTTAAAATTCAATTATTTATCATCTTTCAAAATTGATTCCATGTCAATTTCTCCACCTCCTCGGTGATGTGTGTGTGACCCTTTAGATTCACCTTTAGCTAGACTTGGGTTCGTGTCTAACAGAAGCCCGTCACCATGGGTGGCCGTCTATCAACGAACCATGGCACTAGAGACTTTGTAAATTTTGGCGTGAGCATTTACGTTTCGATTTCATACAGGTATGGTCCTTCCGTCTACTGTCTTCCAACTTTAGTCTAGGGTATGGAATTGGGCATCAATTCCCATCCTTGACTAAGCAGCTATGCTTAAAACTCGAGACTATGCATGCCACGTTGCGTCGACACAGGAAACCATTCTCTTCTTGGTCAACCACTATGCACCCGCTATTAATACTACGGCTATATCTTCCCTAATTATCATACTTAAAGTAACCCCATTTATATTTATAAATATACACATAATCATTATGCACACGTAATCCCTACATCACAACAAAAATAGTTACAACCCACAACATTATATATATGCACATATCAAACAACACAAAGTAAAACAATTTTAGTAGTTCACCGTCGACATTTTTAATTCTTCTATATACATCCCAAAATGTGAATTATATTTCAACTAACGAGTTAGGAGAAAATTGCATATTGGCCTAACCTGACTGAACGCGGGGTTTGGACCTAACCCTCGATAGACAAACACCTCAAGATCTACTCTTGAAAAATATTAGCAGAGGGATGAGCCTGTAACTTAGCAAATAAATAACTAGCACTATCCATATATATGTACATCAAATATAGTCCAGATAGAACAAGATGAGCATCATAGGTAAGGTATGACCAACCCACAATAAAACAATTAACCTCCTATTCTCCTAGTTCGCTTACCAGAAGGTGATATAATATTTTTTCTCCACCAACTCAATCTCATTTTTCCACCTTTCGTAAGTGAATTACCCCCTTTATAAACCACTTAGAGCCAGCGGTGTCGTTTATTTCTTCCACGAAGAGCACTAAGGCCATTTTATCCACGAAGAGCCGTCGGGGCCATTTATTTTTTTCCCACATAAAACCACCAAGGCCAATATATCCACAAAGAGCACCAAGGCCAATTATTTTTTCCACGAAAAAGCCACACCAATCAAAGGGGTATCACATAATAATTATATTCAGTTCTCATAACTCCCTCATTTTTACTTATCACCATTCTTGTAAGCAGTTAGTAAAATAAAATTATATATTAACGCACTTTCATTTACCAACACCAATAACACGTCATGTATTTCACGTACACACATCATCATTCGAATTAAATCATCCACCACTCATATATTTTCAGATAAATCAACTTTAGCACGAATCACATATTTATATAAAAGTAATACCACAGAAAAATATATACAGATAATACTAATTATTTACTTATCTCGATCTAACGATGCTCAACTAGCAAATAAGGAGTTTTTCAATCTTCTATTTTTCCCTGAATCCTCTAATAAGTTATATTCCATATAATCAATGTATTGAAAATAATGTAATTTCTAAGTAGAATATTAAATATTATTCGTATAATTTCCAACAATCTTTTAATATTTTAATCTTATAGAAATACAAATCTTCGTTCCATTATTTTCTAATTAACTATACTTTTTAAACTTCTAGGTATACATTTAATTTATTAATCAACTCATAAGAATTCATTTAATCAAACCCTTTATGTCTTTATATTATACTATCATTCTTAAGAACGATTATAAATTAAACCATTTTAAAAATATTATTTTTCTTTTTAATAAATATTATATTCCCAGATACAACTTTCTAATATTTCTTAAATATAATTTTCGAAATATTTCTATAAATTATCTATCAACTCCTTTTACTATATATAATTTAATGAGGTCCAATATAATATATTTGAATTTTAACTTATAATTTATTTATAATTAGATTTAAAATTTCTTAATAGTTTCCAATTAGCCTTTCAATTATGTATAAAATCCTACGGACATCATAATTCTCCCCTCCTAATAAAAATTTCGTCCTCGAAATTTAATTAACGTACTGGCTCTAGGAACAAATATGGGTACTTCTCTCTCATGCTCTCCTCAACCTCCCAGGTGGTTTCTCTTGGAGAGTGATGATTCCACCTGACCTTCACCATCGATATTTCTTTATTTCTCAATTTCTTTACACTACGATCCAAAATTTCTATTGGTTCCTCCATATATGTCAATCCCTCCGAGATCTCTATCTCCGATTCATGCAAGATATGGCTAGGATCTAATCGGTATCACCGTAGCATAGAAATGTAAAACACATCATGTATCTGCAATAATTCTGCTAGTAATGCTAACCGATAAGCCAGTGGTCCAACTCTCTCAAGAATTTCGTACGGCCCAATATATCTTGGACTCAACTTTCCCTGCTTACCGAATCTTAAGATTCCCCTCCATGGTGATACCCACAGAAAAACTATTTCTCCTACTTCATACTCCATCATCTCCCTGCGATGTTTATCAACATAACTCTTATATCGATCTTGTGCTACCTTCAAACACTTTTAATGCGTTTGTATCTTATCCACTGTTTCTTGAACTAATTCAGGTCCTTCAAGTTGTCTCAGTCCTTCAATATCCCAACAGATCGGACTTCAGCATTTCCTTCCATACAAAGCTTCATACGGGCTATACCAATACTGGAGTGAGAACTGTTGTCATAAGTGTATTTCATTAGTGGTAGATGATCATCCCAGTTTTCTCTGAATTCAATTAGCAGGCTCTCATCATATCCTATAATGTCTGAATCGCTCTTTCTGACTGTCTATCTGTCTGAGGATGAAACACTATGCTGAAATGCAACTTCGTGCCTAGAGCTTTTTGCAAGCTTCCCCAAAAATGAGAAGTAAATCGAGGATCTCTATCATAAACTATAAAGGTATGAAGGCCATGTGATCTCACAATTTTCGAGATATAT
This sequence comes from Sesamum angolense, assembly GCA_034509725.1. NCBI lineage: Eukaryota > Viridiplantae > Streptophyta > Magnoliopsida > Lamiales > Pedaliaceae > Sesamum > Sesamum angolense. The sequence continues at coordinate 1,517,892 of JACGWL010000015.1, forward strand.
AACTCAACTAGTTTATTCAAAGAATCATTTTGATGGATTGGCAAGAAATGTGCAGATTTAGTTAATCTATCCACAATCACCCAAATACCATCATGTTTTCTGAATGTACATGGTAACTCAATAGCAAAATCCATAGTAATCTTTTCCCATTTCCATTCAGATATAGATAAAGGATGAAGCTTATTGGCCGGTGCTTGGTGTTCTGCTTTTACTTGCTGGCAAGTTAAACATCTCACCACGAACTCTACTACATCTTTCTTCATTGTTGGCCACCAGCAATAGGGTCTCAGGTCTCGATACATCTTAGTACTTCCAGGATGCATAGCATACGGTGCATAATGTGTCTTGTGCATAATACTGTCTTTGTACTCAAAGCATCTGCTATAATATTTGCCTCTCCAGGGTGATAGTCAATGGTGCAGTCATAGTCCTTCATGTTGCTGAATTTAGCCTACAATTGTTTGTCTCTCAAAATTTGTAAAATTGTATGTAAATGTTGCTCATGTTCCTCGTGACGACTGGAATATATCAGAATATCATCAATAAACACAATTATGAATTGATCGAGGAATGACTGTAACGTCTTGTTCATTAGAGACATGAAAGCAGCAGTGGCATCCATCAACCCAAATGGCGTAACAATAAATTCATAATGGTCATACCTGGTTCTGAAAGCTGTCTTTGGAATTGACCCTTCTTCAATCCGCAATTGTCAATGCCCTGAGCTCAAATCAATTTTAGAGAACACGGTGGCACCCCTCAGCTGATCAAGCAGATCATCTATTCGTGGTAGAGGATACTTGTTTTTAATTGTAATTCTGTTCAGTTGTCTATAATCAACATATAATCTCATACTCCCATCCTTCTTCTTTACAAATAAGACTGGTGCTCCCCAAGGTGAAATACTAGGTCGGATGAACCCATTATCTAGTAACTCTTCTAACTACTTCTTTAGTTCTTTCAATTCTAACGGAGCCATTCTATACGGTGCAATCAAAATAGGTGCTGCTTTGGGAATAGTTTATATATCAAAGTCTACTTCTCGATGAGGTGGTAATCCAGGTAATTCCTTAGAAAAAATATCAGGAAATTCTCTCACAACTGGAACTTCTGATACCCCTGGACTATCCTTCGTGGTATCACGTACACTAGCTAGATAAACTTCACACCCTCCTTTAATTAAATTAAAGGCAGTCACAGTGGAAATTAAACAGTTAGGTATCACTTTTCTTTCTCCCACTATAACCGTTTTCATCTTCCCACTAACTTCTACAACTATTTTTTTTTTTTTTTTTGACAGTCCACCAAAGCATGATTATTAGATAACCAGTCCATCCCCAAAATGACATCAAACTCCCTAAAGTTTATTACAACCAACTCTGCATATAGAGTGACACCCTCCACTACTACTGAGCAAGATCTCACTACTGTATTAACTAGTATAACACCACTAGCTGCCATAGATACACATAAATCATGTCCTAATGGTTCTATACTAGCATGCACACGGGATGCAAAATCATGTGATATAAATAAACAAGTAGATCCTGGATCAATCAACACATGTGCACTAGAATTGCAAATAGAAAAGGAACTAGTGATAACCTTGGGTGCTGTAGGAGCTTGTTATTTTGTAATCTCATACACCCTTGCGTGTGGTTGAGGCTGACTACTTAGCCTTGTTGATACTGTTGAAATATTCTCGCTGCCTCGAACACCCCTACCTTGCTTCTGCTCGTACTAGTTCGTTGTGAATTTTCTCCCACACTGCTCGACCCTGAAGTCGGAGGTCCCCTGGTATTATCTCTCCATGTAGGACAATCCCTGACAATATGTCTTAGTTGACGGCAATGATAACACACAATTGGCTGGGCTCCCCAACATTCTCCAGTGTGCCTCCTACCGCAAATGGCACAAGTGGGAATAGATCTTCCACTAAATGATCTGGTTGGACCCTGTCTTCCCCTAAATTCAATCGAAGTGGGCCCGCCTCTACTAGAAGACACTGAAGGAAATCTGCTGGTCTAACCTATTCCTCGGCCTCTATACCAACCTCTCTGTGAACCAGAACCCTTAAAGAAAACTGCAACACTTTGTCCAGATACAGGATTCAAATTACCTATCAATTTCTTCCATTTTTAGCTTCAGTATAACTCCTTTCAAGGGATGTCTCTTCTGCTCCCAGTGCCGCTTCCAACAGCGCATCATAACTCGGAGGTTTAATTACTATTGTCTCCCAAATCTCGAGCCTCAACCTACTTTCAAATATTCTCTCTTCAATTCATCAGTACTCATCTCTTTTGGATCATATCTTGACAACCTCACAAATTGCAATCTGTATGTAGCAACAGATAACTCAATCTGCTTCAGTTCAACAAATTCAACTTTCTTACTGTTTTTGTAGACCGGTGAAGTGTATTTGTCAGCAAATTCCTTCATGAAATCATTCCAAGTTAATTGGTCGATTCATGCTCCCTGGAATTGTTTCCTACCAATCCAAGTCATCTTTCTCCAATAAGGACACTCCATACCTCAACTTTTGCTCAGAAGTGCATTCAATTCTGTCTAACACTCTCCATATTTCTCAACCATTCTTCTGCTTCTGCAGGATCAATTGGACCTGCAAATACCTTCGTTCCCTGTCTCCTCACTATCACATAAATTTTTATCAATGACAACATCTTGTGGTTAGGGTTGTGGTGGTGGAGCTCTGCATAATTTTTATGAATTGTTGCATAAAAGGGTCCACTTCCGGTTGTGGGACATTTCTATTTTAGGCTTCTAACCCCTGATATTCTGATGTATGATCATGACCTTGCACAGACTCTAATGACTCAGTTGGGCCAATATCGTTTTCACCTGACGCTCCTATCCTATATAAAATGCACATTTGTAAGTAGGTTCCTAAATATATCTTACGTATAATATCAAATTTCATCTACTATACCTAGAGAATTTAATCCCTGCTCTCATACCAGCAAATGTAGCGCTCACTATTAATACTATGGCTATATCTTCCCTAATTTATCATACTTAAAGAAACCCTGTTCATATTATAAATATACAAATAATCACTATGTACACGTAATCCCTACATCACGACAAACACAGTCGCAACCCGCAATATTACATATATGCACATATCAAACATCAAAAAGTAAAACCATTTTAGTAGTTCACCGTCCACATTTTTAATTCTCCTCTATACATCCCAAAATATGAATTATATTTCAACTGACGAGTTAGGAGAAAACTGCATACTGACCCGACCTGACTGAAAAAGGGTTTAGACCTAAACCCTTGATAGATAGACACCTCAAGATCTACTCCTAAAAAATGTTAGTAGATGGATGAACCTACAACTCAGCAAGTAAATAACTGGCACTATCTATATATATGTACATCAAATATAGTTCAGATAGAACAAGATGAGCATCGTACATAAGGTGTAATCAATTTAGTTTTTAACACAAATAAACTTTGTCTAATATGCAGTCAAATCAACTTTGTTCGAATTTCAACCTATTATTTAATTATAAGTAGATTTAAATTTTTTTCAATAATTACCAATTAGTCTCTCAATTATGTATAAAATCCTACGGATGTCACACGCGGTTCCTCAAATCCAAGGACTACTCCCGCACTATTGGGACTGAAAAAATCCAATCATCCCGACCAACCCTCCGAGACTTTCATATGACGATCCCCGTGAGTTAGCTAAGTCGGCTCGACCCCAATTGACCAACCCAGTAAGATCGTATAGACGTCTTACGTCTGTCGCCAATAAAAAAATACGCACTTATCTAATGAATATGACTCTTAGTGCAAGTCTAAATAGGACTCTCAATACATTATCTCGAGGTCCTCAACTTGGGACATTTCATACTTAACCCTAATCAGTTGGTTCCTTAATCGCCATCCCATGCATGGCCCAATTGCATGAGTTGTTAAGGTGGTCTGTTGGCTCTGTTGTGATATGTGCAAACAGATATGAACAAACAATAATGAGTACAAGAAAAGAAAATGAAAGGTCACGGATACTCTTCTCATTCATTACGTAATATTACAGTACATCAAATTGTCAAATAGGTTACATAAAAGGCTAATTTAATTAACTTTCTAGTCACATATTCTAACAGTCAGTGTTAAACTTAAAACAAGTGAGTTAGGGGGTCAGTTTAGTTCTGGTACATAGGGTACACATCATGGTCATCCCATTTTTAATAAAAGACTGGATGCAGAAGATCCTAAATTTGAATTGGGAATGTGTTTTTCTAACACTAACACATACAGAAAAGCTATTAGCAACACTCAATTATTAATGAGAGGGATGTAATCTTTACTATAAATAAAGTGTAAGAAAAATATAAACATGGCACTTGCCCTTGAGTTATTATGCTTCAAAAGTGCAAAATGAAGACACAATGCAAGTAAAACATACCAAGTGCACATCAATGTCCTAGAAAATATAGAGTTTCGCATGCAAATGCTAAGTGGCTTGCAGATAGGTACAGGGATAAAATTTGGAGTGATCCTATATTACCAGTTGATTCTATGATGACAATCATGCAAAAAGAAAACAAATTGTTATTCCAAGAATAGTATGCACCATTGTGGTCATATGCTGAAGAAATCAAAATTTCAAATCCAAGAACAACTGTAAAGATAAAAAGTAATTTGGTTGGAGGTTTGCCACAGTTCAAAACTCTATACATATGTTGGGGGGATAATAAAAAGGGGATTTTTGATTTGGTGTAGACCAATAATTTACTTGGATGGTTGTCATCTTAAAAGCAGTACAGATTGGATTCTTTTAAGTGCTGTGGGTATTGATGCAAACAACTGTATGTACCCATTTGTTTATGCAGTTGTTGACAAGGAAAAGAAAAAAAACTGGTTGTGGATTTTAGAACTTCATGTCCAAGATTTGAATATTGAAACCAATTATGCTTGGACTATAATGTCATATAAACAGAAGGGTCTAATTGATGCAATAGACCAATTGTTGTCTGGATGTGAACACAAGTTCCATGTCAGGCACCTTTACAAAAATTTCAAAAACACACATAAAGGTATGATTTTAAAAGACATACTATGGAGAGCTGCGAGGACCACTAGGATGGTTGATTTTGATAATGCAATAAGTGACATGGGACTTAGAAACATAGCAGCTTATGAACAGGTGATTCAAAGGCCAGCAACCCATTGGTCTAAGAGTCACTGTAGAAACGTATTACCCTTAATAAAGTCACATGCACTGCACATGCACTAAATAGCCGGAAAATGGTATCAGATGGTAAAGTAAAAAAAAAATTCAAATTTTGAAAGCTAAGTTGATATAAGAAATTATTCAGGAGGTAAAGTGTAAAAAGGCCTATAGTTCGGAGGGCAATATGTAATTTACCCTATTTTATAAAATAAGTTAAAATTTTTATGATTTTTTTGTCCTAATCATTTTTTGTATATTTCGAAAATATCTCATTCTAGTGATGGCTAAAATCTAACCACCTACTGTAATAATTAGGTAATTTCACAAATAAGCTGGTAATACACCAATTTTTGCATTGAACACTTCCACATACGCTATTTTCCATTTATAACTATTACTTTCAAATACTGAAAAAAAAATTGAATTTCAACTACGTTATAAATGACTACGGGTTAAAAACTATGTTAAATCAATACTATTAATCATGATTAAATAAAATCAAAGTAGAAACTTAACTTTTTATCACGATTATCAATATTATCCATGGTTTTCAATGATAGTCAAAACATGTGCAATAATTTTAGCCAGAACTAATATCTTGGCCACACTTGCAGAAACAAGGGTTTAATGGCTTGTAAAACAGCGATTAATTTGTATTCATCATAAATTTTTTTTTTAGTTATAACAACTAAATATTGCAAAAAAAAAATTCTAGTGAAACGCTATCGCATTTTGAAAAACATAAGTTTTGCAAACACCACCAAATAAAATCCAGAAAGCCTATAATCCGAAACAAAAAGAACAATCGTACACCAAATCAGAAATTATTTCAAAGAAAGAAACCAACAGACGACTACTAAATATGAGAATAAAGAGCAAAGTACTAAAAAATAGTTGTAATTTATCTGTAAATCCTAAATTTGAAAGTTAAAAAAAATTGAATCAAACACAAACTAGATTTAAAGGAAGCATTCTTGACATTCCTTTGATGCTTAGCTTATACCATCCTTTTTCCCCTCGTTGACTTCCCCAATGCACTGCAGCAACCATATGATGAATGGAATTGTTAACTATATATTAGATAGAGTTTAAAACTAAATATCGTAAGAAATATAATTTTTTACTATAGTCAGTTATTATAGTTAAAAATAAAAAATTACAGTGATGACTAATTAATCACGAGTTATCTAACAGCTATTAATTGTTGTTTTTATAATCTGATGGTTTTCAACCAATAATAATAATCACGACTAATTATAGTTTAAGACATGGATAATCTGATGGTTTACAACCAACTTGCACTACAAGAAAAATAATTAATAGGTACGAAAAAATTTTGATGCTAAAATCAGCATCGAGCTAATTAAAAGTAATACTTTTGTTGTTAATCTCATTACTAAATATTTATTTTAAACAGTTCGTTGCTAAATTCATAGCAAGTTAATTTCCCTTGCTAAATTCATGTTGGTAACTAAATTTATTGTATTAGATAATATAAAAATTATCTCGACACTAACTTTGTTTTGTTGCTATTAAATAATTTTCTTGTAGTGTTGAGAAGATATTTGCTTGGATAAGGAGAAATTGTTTTTTTCGTTCTATAATTTATGCCCAATGTGTTTTTAGTCCCGTTGTTTATGGGATTTTTGAACATAGTCTGATCACTTGTAGAAAGTCTCATTTTCAATTTTCATACCAATTCTCATTAGGATATTGGCGAAACACATCTGTCAAGTCATGTGTCTGTTATCTTTTCAGAATGAAGAAACGACCTACATGACTTGCAGGTGGTTTTCTCTGTGAGTTTCCTGATCAAAGCTAATATATAGGACGACAGAAAGTGTGTAATTTTTAAAGTTGTGAGACTATTTTCAAGTATTCTAAATAATAGGACTAAAAGTGTAGAAAATATACGAAATGGGACGAAAAATGTAATTTTCGCATCGAAAAATGTAACAATATTATTGATTACCTCATGAGGATTTGGGAATCAATGCAGTCTTTATCTTGTCAACAGTGCAACTAATAAGATTGTTGGCCACCGTGATTGATCCCAGAGAAACTTTTGCATTAGGGTTAGGATCAACTAAAACCTGTAACAATAATAATAATAATAATAATAATAATAATAATAATAATAATAATAAATAAAATACTTGGTTAATACAAGTATATATTTATAAATGGATGTTGATCAAGACATTAATTCACCACATCAAAAAGAAAGGGGAAAATGCAAGTAACTCTTTTGTGGTATTGTAAACGTGCAAATAAACTCTTATGAAAAAGAAAAATAGCAATTTACATTATTATATTTTTTAAAATGCAGTAATTTATCCTCCTGTTTTTTTTTTTTTTTTTTTTTTTTTTACAAACTGAAGCCACTTTATGGAGGTAAATTGCTTCACTTTGTAAGGGTAATTTGCTCATTACAATATCACAGTGACGTAAATTGTATTAAACTCCAGAAGAAAATGAAAAAATTGCATTTTTGGTTCAAATTTTTAGAATAATGGACTTTTCGTCCTATTAGTTACGGAATTTTCATTAGTGACTCCACTTTTTAGTCAAAATACTAACATAATATAGGACTAAAAATGAGACTTTTTGTAACTTATGGAACTATTAATGAGATTCTCAGAAAAAAAAAAAAAAAAGAAAAAGAAAGAAATTACTTGAAGTGCGACGGTCAAAAGAGATCCTCCAGAATCAGCTTCTGCAGCCAATCCCCTTCCTTGGCCACCCGTCGGCCCGTCAGGGAGAATGGCAAATCCTGATGGAAGTAACGGTACAGAATTCGGATCTCCACCACCTAAAACTGCATTCACAGACACCATGTCCACTGGAGTGTAAACAACGTAAGAAGCTGTTGGATCAGTACGACTTTCTACCAACGTTGTCTGCCTCGAAGTGCCACTCTATCATCAAAGAGAATTAAAGTTTCATGTAAGTCTGCACAGTACAATACTGAACATCGTATCCAAAGAAAATGGAGTGAATAGCAATTTACTCCCCTATGGTATTGAAAATGAGCAAATTATAGCAATTTATCCCTGTGTTTTTTAAAATAAAGCAATTTACCTTCCTGCCCAAAGAGGTAAATTGCTTCAATTTTAAAATTATAGGGAGGTAAATTGCTATATTTTGCAAAATACAGATGGATAAATTACTATTTTATCTTTTATATAGGAGTAATTTGCTCTTTTTCAATATCACATGGAGGTAAATTGTATTTGTCCCAAAGAGAATGTATCTAATTAATTACCTTTGCTTGATATATTGCAACACTGTTGCCTACTTCCTTGCCACTTACAATGTGCAACATCTCTTCAACATCGCCTCCGTTTGACAGCATATCCCACTGGTACGTACGTAGTTGTAATAACATAAGACTTGGGTGGAACTATGATAAAAAATGTGCAGCAATATAATGGCACACACATGAAGGTTAATGACACTTTTAGTCGTTGTATATAGACACTAATTCGATTTTTTGGGTCTCTCAAGTTCTACAATATCCTCGATTTGGTCCCTACATTTTGGGTAAATTGCAATTTATCTATTTGTGTTATGGAAAATAGGTAAATAATTCTCTTTGAAAAATAAAATAGCAATTTACTTCCCTGTGTTTTTTCAGAATGTAGCAATTTACCTTCTTATGTTTTTAAAAACTGAAGTAATTTAACTCCTTAGGCAGAAAGGTAAATTGCTTCATTTTTTAAAACACAGGAGAGGTAAATTGCTATTTTTTTTTTTTTTTTCATAAGGGGTAATTTGCTCATTTTTAATATCATGGAAGAGTTAATTGCATTAAACCTCTAAATTTTTCATGTTTTTGTAAAATTAGTCAGGCTGTACGTTAGCGGCATCTTCACGTGAAACACATGTGAGACTAGTTTGGGAGAAAAATTTTGACCTTTTTTATTGCCTGAATGACAAGTGGTTGATTGATTCTATATAAGAGGAAATGCCTTATTTCATCATTTTTTTTTTTAGATTTTTTGCCTGATTTTGGTGCGTGTGGAAAAAAATCAGAGAAAACTCATAAAAAGAAATATAAATGAATGAGGAAATTATCATTTTTTTCGTTTATAGAACTAATTGTCGGTCAAATAGGTGAGTAAGAGGCCAATTTTCCTTTCCAAATTGGCCACATATACGTTTCACGTGAGGCAACCGTTATCCTGAACAACCCGACCAATTTTGCAAAAACATAAAAAGTTTAGGTACCAAATCCGAGAACATAGAATTTAAGACATCAAAATCGAATCAGTGCCTGTAGAGATGAAAACATGTAACTAATTAATCCCACACATGAGATGAAGGTTGAAGGATGTTATTACCGCCTTTCGAGTGTGGGGATCGCGCAGAAAATCAAAGACCTTTTTGGGTGGAATGGGAAGCCAAAAGGAAATAGCAATAGTCAAATGAAGGCCGAAAGGCATGCTGAAATCGTCCATGTTGTTCCTTGTCATCACCCTTACATTTTCACTTCCATTCCCCGACAGGGTTGTCCATGAATTCCCACTTGATGCATTTACTCCGGAGCAAAACCTTGTCACCATTCTTTCCCCTAGCTGAAGTATGCTATTCCTACCCTCTGATTTGAGAGCACACAGTTTTAAAAAAAAAAAAAAAGAATGTTAATTTCAACTATTTTGTAGACATCTAATTTAGTAACTAATAATTAGGATGGATTTGAAAGAAATTTATGAGAATTTGATTTTCTCAATTTCAAGAAAAGTCAAATTGATACCGTATTATTAAGTAAGACGGGCTTTTGGTGTCTCACATTTTTCGTCTGTCGTTAATTTTGTATTCTTTTTAATATTTATTTTATTTTATTTATTTATTGTATTCTCCTACCATCTTTTGTAGTTTTTTTTCTATTTATTTTCATGCATCATTGTCCCTCTCTCTTATTATGTCATCATCTTTCTTTTAATCACCATTTTCTTATTAATATAATATTAATCTATTATTTTTTATATATTTTTATCAAATAATAAATATTTTATAGTATTTTTATATTAAGTGATATTAAACAAAATACAAGTCTCCTGGCAGTTTTCCTCAATTATAAAAGATAACAACCACATTACTTGTGCGTGATATTTTCCGTTAATTTTTTAATAAAAGTTGACACGAAAGTTGAAATTGAGACTTTTGATATGACTACTTTTAAGAATTTTGTAAGCAATTAGGACATAAAATATATTGAAGTTATGGGGAAAAAAATATGCAGTGTTCCCAATATTATTGCAAATGAATGTAGATACTATTGATCTCATGCCTTTGGATGAAAATTTCCACCCTCACAAGGAAAAGAGTAATTAATCTATATTATTAGTCAAGTGGGAGGTCCTTCTAATAACTGTCATTGGTTGACAAAATATACATGGACCAAAATACCCTCAAACTTATTTATCTTGTTCATGCATATTTTAGGTTAAATTCTTTGAGATTTTAATATAATATATTTCTTTGTAATATTGTAAATAAGCAAATTATTCTTCTATGAAAAAAAAAATACTGATGTATCTTCCTGTGTTTCTTAAAATAGAACAATTTACTACCCCAGCCCCCTCTTCGATCCATCTAAGGATGTTAATTGTTTTATTTTATAATATATATAATGAATTTATATTTTTTTTTATAGGAGGATACTTGATCCCTCATTTATAAGATCATAGGGGAGTTGCTTCTGTTCTTCCCAACTTTTTTATATTATCTTATTTTTTTATTTAATTAAACAAATATAATAAAAAAATTAAATTATTCATGCTCATCGAACGTGTTTTTAATCTATATTATATAGAAAAGAAAATGCCATTTTTACTCACAAAACGACTTGCCACGATGGCTAGTTACTAATAAAAAGACGTGAGCCGAGTAGTGTCATCACCTAAGTAGGTGAGGTCACGGGGAGGAGCTTTCGCTGCAGCAACTTTTTGAAGGCGATGAGAATGGGCATCAAGAATGGCAACCCAGCGTTTTGCCCCGAATGCAAGACCCGCAGTAATGAGAGGTTTGTATATGTTATGAACACCTCCATCTTCTACTTCTACATGCTCCATCCATGTAACCTATATGCATATCACATATTTAACATAACCATAATTTATATATAATAAAGGGAAAAAATTATGTGATATTGAGAATGTTAAAAAAATTCTTGAAAAAATAAAGTATCAATTAAAAAATTAAAAAAAAAACTCTTAAACGAGGTTGATCAGGAAGCTGTGCGAGTCATTATTCATAATATAAGGGTGATTTTTTATATTTAAACATTCATAGAATTTTTTTTTATATATTTTCTATATCATAGGTGTCAAAATGATTTAACTCTATAATAAAGTAGAAATATCGAGATTACGAAAGTAACCATTATGTATCTGATCCACGTGTTTGGATATCGTCTTCAAATTTTATTTTGTCACATTATTTTGTTCCGAAAGTTTTTGTTAGACTCCCTTGAACTTTAGAGGGTTAAATACAATACCTCCTGAGATACGTAAAATAAGTAAAAACCCTCCTGTAAAAGAGAAATTAACAAATTATCTCTCTATATTTTGAAAAAATGGTGCAAGTCACCCCCTATCAATCTTTAAATAAGGGATAATTTGCTTCATTTTTAAAATACAGTGAATAATGTGCTATACTTTTAAAGTCTTTTTTCTTCATTTCTAGTATTATATGGGATAAATCTATTTTTTTCAACTTTAGGGTGAATGCAACCTGATCCATTTTTCTGAGTTTTGAGCAATAGGTATGTACGTACGTACCTTTGAATATCCATTGGGCATGTCTTGAATTACGCAACCAGAGGGCCTTCTTCGGCATGCAACGAGCGGAGTAGCAGAATGCAATCCGTCCAAGGAAACGTCGGCCACCGTCCATGTGTCACCGCCGAGTTGCTGTTTACAGTATCTCAAAAAATAGCTTTCACGGGTTGGGACAAGTGGTGAAGGAACGTGAAACTCAGCATTCATCTGCGTAGGAAAGAAAATAAATTATGGGCAGCCACTAGTGCAGGAAGAAATCAAATTTTCATTACATGCCCTTCTTCTGTTTGTGTTTAATTTGAAAGGTACAAAACATTTTGTCCTTTCAACTATAATTGTTTTTCCAGTTTATTATGGGGTTTAATGCAATTTACCCATGTGATATTGCAAATGATCAAATTATCCGTCTATGAAATAAATATAACAATTTACTCCCTAGACAAAACACAGGGAAGTATATTGTTGCATTTTATAAAACACGAGAGGGTAAATTGCTAATTTTTTTTTATAAGGGGTAATTTGCACATTTACAATATCATAGGGGGATAATTGCATTTTTTCCTTTATTATATAATTTTTTTGTATTTTGGCATACAAATTACACGACTTTGGAATCTTATCATCTTAAACTAATTTTCGATGAAAAATTCCACTAGAAAGTGGTCACATGCACAACATATGATATTTTAAAAGGCAAAATTATTTTTTGGCTTTCTTGCTCAGAACACACTTAGGCCACATGAAAATGACAATTTTGTTCTAAAAAATAACATGTATTGTGCATGTGACCGTTTTTTTATATGGAAATTCCATTGAAAAGTGGTCACAGGTAAAATAGTGATTTCTTGTTTTCCCGCTCAAAACACACTCAAGAGCACGTGTGGAAAGGACGAGTTTACAGTAAAAAATACCATGTATTATGCATGACTACTTTCTGATGGAATTTTTTGTCTAAAAGTAGGCTCACATGGTAAGATGATAATATCATTGTATGGCAATTTAGAAAAATAAGTACCAAAACTACAAAATTGATCATAGTTCATAGCACAAAATGTGTTTACCCTAATTAATTAAGTAACCATACCACTTGTAGAGCTTCATTGTAGTTTTCACCCACTCTACTTGAAATGACTTGCATGTTCTTTGCTCGTGAAACCACTCCTGAAAACACGTGCGACCATTTCTCCTGCAAATAAACAATGACATATATATCTTCTATCTCATTAAACCACATACTTTTTTATTATTAATTAGTATTTTCTAATCATGATTCTTGTACAAATAAGTTTTAAGGAGAAATTGTATTTTTCATCCTATAATTTTTATTCAATTTCATGACTTGCAAAATGTCTCATTTTCAGTCTTCCGTTAGGAAATTGACGGAATAAATCACATGCAAATCACACGACTTTTATCGTTTTAGAATGAAGGGGAACGATCATGTGACTTGCATGCACTTTTCCCCCATTAATTTCCTAGTGAAAGTTGGAATGACGACTATACGTGAGAAGTTTTAAAGTCATGGAACTAATTTCGAAAATCTCGTGAGCTATGTGACTAAAAAATATATACAAGGCCTAAGTTATGAGATAAAATATGCAATTTTCCCTACATTTGCAATATCGCTAGTGGAAACTTTTCAGTTCAAGTTTCATGTAATGGAATCAAAACTATACGAGATGCCTAGTGAAATGAAATTGTATGTCACGCAAAAACAACATAAGAAAAGCAACTAATCCAACGGGAGGCAATGAATGCAACAAAGACGTACCACATCCATGAGGATCTCAATAACATTTGGAGCACTCATGGCAACAACAACACTTTCACGTGATGCTTCACATTTGAATCCATCGAGTTTTAGACCGAACACTCTTGAAAATGACCTCAAGTACTCGTCCTCGTTCAACAGAGTAGCGTTGCGATCCATGCTCGGCACCCACAACGGTTCTCCCACTTGCGCTATTCGTATTACCTCTTCCGTTGCTGCAACAGCTAGTTCAATCGCCATCACCCTATAACCGTCGATGTCCCATCCTGCATTGTCCATTACCGGCCTCCCCAAATCCGTCGGTCGATACGTTCTCTTGAAACTTGCGAGGGTGGAAGAAGAGGGAGCCTCGGTAGAGTTTGCAAATGGCTTGCCCACATAATTCGTCGCTATGGCAGAAATGTGATCAATCTGGATACAAGTACAAAGAGATGGAATGAAAAGGACAAGGACGGATAAGCAATCAATGGAGACTTCTTATATATTTCATCATACATGCATAGAATTCGTTATATATCTTAGAGTCGGTGCACTTTTTCATTCAATTGGTTATGTAGTTCACATCTCATAAGTTACAAAAACATAAGGATTTAATACAATTTATCCCATGTGATATTACCAATGAACAAATTACTCTCTATAAAAAAATATGGCAATTTACCCCTTGTGTTTTTTAACATGAAGCGATTTACCCCTGTCTAGGGAGATAAATCGCTTCATTTTGTAAATCGCTTCATTTTAAAAAAAATACAGGGCAGATAAATTGCTAATTATTTTTTAATAGGGGGTAATTTACATTTTCAATATCATAGGAGGTAAATTGTATTTTTCCCCAAAAAAAAAAAAAATGATTTTAAGGCCTTTCTTCATATCCCGTTAGTATTTTGATGGAAAAGGCACATGCCTGTTGTCCAGAATACTAATAGAATCTAATGAAATGACCTAAAGCGTACTGGCTCTAAAATATGTGGCGAAAAATGTTATTTCTCCGATTATTAAAGGTAAATTACATTAACATATACCCTGATATTAGATCAAATTACACAAATACGCACTATCAAGTTGAATTACAAGTACACCCCCTGAGGTGGTGTTAGCGTAATACACTTCAAGGGGGTATTTTGTAAAATTTCGCCACTAAACATGAGGTCTTTGTGTAATTAGACCTAATTTGAGGGAGTTTTAAATATAATTTATCCAAAAAATTAAACTAAACATTAATTGCTTCAACTAAATGTCACCTCTTCTCTTAGTCGAGCATTCTCCATTCTCAATTGGTGTTGATGAAAGGATGTTTCTGACAAAGGAGTAGGGCCACCACAAGTAGGGCAAGAGGCGTTGCTCAGAGCTTCCCTGTACCTCATGTTTTCGGCACGAAGTTTTTCGTTCTCAGTACGGAGCTGTGTGTTTTCCTGGTGCTCATGTTGTGTCTGCAAATGCAAATTTCATTCGAGTAAAATAGAACGATTGTGTGTATAGAAAAAGCGATACTACGTACCATAATGATGTATTTTCTTAATTATTGCTAAAAAAATTCTAGGGGCGACCCTTGAATTTAAGTCTAAATATACAAAACATTCCATATATAATTTTTGTAAAATTACGAATAAACCTCCTAATAGTGTTTGTGTAATGCATTTTAGGGGTATTCGTGTGAGCTTTCGCCTCTGAATAGGGGGTATAATTATAATTATAGCTATAATTTTAAGGAGTACACTTTTAATTTTGTAAAGTGTTGGGGTGTTTCTGTATTTGATCTATCCTTAAAAGGTGTTAATGTAATTTACCCGAAATTCTAGCTCAATCATAAAAGAATTGTACAATGAGACAATACCTTCATTTGGGTGCGCTTGTTTTGGAACCAGAACTTGACTTGCAACGGTTCCATGCCTAGTTCAGAACTGAGTTCTTTTCTTTGCCTGTCGTCTGGATGTGGACACTCCTTAAAGAACCTATATTAATGCATGTCAAATTAAGAAAGATTGCGGCGAATTTAGCTAACAAATTTAGCAAATAAATTATTTAAAATATATATTAAATATTAATAATAAAAAAATTTACTTATTAATTAGCTCGATATTAATTTTAGTATTTAAATTTTTATAGCTATTAAGTTGTTTTCTTATAATGTGATGAAGTGACATTGGTTATAATTAGTATTTAACATAGTCATGCAAGGATGGAGTAAAGAATACTTATTTTAAAGTGTCAGTAACGCTTAGATTCCCTATAAGAATATAAAATTATAATGTTCTTCATTTATAATTGTATCATTTCTACAAGTATTTAGATGAAAAATGCTGAAGTTAACTAATTAAAAATTTACATAAATTTTTAATTGCACCCCTCATTCAGCATTCTGTATAATTTATTGACAAAAATATCTTAATAATATTCCTATACTTGTGATGGCCGGGTAAATGTAATAATATATATATATATATATAAATATAAATTCAAAAGAATGTAACTGTAATAAAATATATATGATTTTTGAATTACAGGAATTGGATAAAAGTAGCCGTTAATGAAAGAAAAAACTAATAATTTATTGTCAATAATTTATACCAAATATTGATTGAAACATAAAATTAGAAGTTATATAACTTTTTTTTTTTTTGCTGACGTCAATATTCTTGCCCAAATCTTAATGAAATGGTTCAGTTATAAACGAACTTTTTTTGAAAGAGATGCCAGTATATTTTTAAAAGTGATATTTTTGAAAAGTATAATTTTCCATTTTAAGAGGTGGTGTAAATGCAATCGACCCTGTCATTAATTCAGTTCATATAGCTTAAAACTTACGCTTCCATTTCTAGAATTTGACGTGGGGTGTGCCGGTGGTAGCGTTTTCTCTTTTGACGTTGATCCTCAATTGAATTACTGTTGGAGCTATCGCTGTTAATTTCTTCGCCTCTCGTCCTCCGGACATCATCTTCTTCAGACATGTTTGAGTTCATCATATCGAAACTTTGTCTTTCAACCATCGTTTTCCTATAACACATTGAGTTATATATATGTCTCAATCCGCAGGCATTTGACTGTACAATAAAATCATTGATGAAAACAATTTATGAGAGCGTATATAGATATGTACTTGTGGGGAGAAATGCTTTTTTCGTCCTATAATTTTTTGGGATGGCACTTCGGTCTACTCTGATTTCAATTTTACCATTGAGTATAATAATTTTAAAAAAGGATTAGTTCCACTTTGGCATCAATTATTTTATTATTATTATTTTTATGTCAACTTAACAATTAAATTTTATAAAAATTTTCGCTTTGCTATTTATAACTGTTTGTTAACCAAGTTTTTTTGTTGAAAAAAACATCACATGCAGTGAAAGTGTGATATTTAAATGTGATGCGATGTGATATTTTTAATTTACATGCACAACATGTAATATTTTTCTAGCAGAAAATCAACAAAAAAAATACTTATATATGACAAGTGGAAATTTCACAAAGTTGATATGACAAGTTGACACAAAAAATGAACTTCGAAAGTAAAAGTAAAAACAGACATAATTCGAAAGGCAAAATATAATTTACCCTTAAAAAGAGTCGCACAATTGGTCCTATCTCTGCCTTTTTTTTTCAGCAAATTTGGCGTTTTATGATAAAGATCGGACCAAATGTGCTATTTTTTTTTTTTAAAGTATTATTCTTTGCAAAATTGAAATACAAGTGGACTAAAAATGTCACGCGACTACAATTATTGACAAAAAATGCATATTTGCCTCTACTTGTATAATCAACTTGAGAGTAGTGCGTGCAATGGTATGATGAATAGAAATAGGTAGCTAGAATACATTTCCATGTATAAAAATGGCTATCTGGTGTTCTTTCCCTATAAATGGGAAGAAATGTTTCTATTGTTTTGTGTGCAAGTATATTTATATATGTGTATGAATTTTAAGGGAAATTGTATTTTTCCTCCGGTATGGTAGGAGAAGCGCACTTTTTGTCCCGTTAATTACGGAATCCCCATTTATAAAAATATCTCGTTTTTAAGTTATTTCATTAGATTTCCTCAATATTTTGACAGAAAAAGAGCACATGGTCGTCAACCAGAAAATCAAAAGATTAACGACCACGTGCTTAGTACGTGACTTTTTCTATCAAAATACTAGCAGAATCTGACGAAACGACTGAAAGTGAGAGTCTTTATAACTTATGAGACCATTAATGAGAATCCCGTAACTAATAGAATGGAAATTATATTTACTCTTAAAATACGAGATGGAGAAAATACTATTTCCTAATATTAATTTGATGTTATGTTTGCAACAAGTGCATAATCATGAATGTAAGAA
Organism: Sesamum angolense; assembly: GCA_034509725.1. NCBI lineage: Eukaryota > Viridiplantae > Streptophyta > Magnoliopsida > Lamiales > Pedaliaceae > Sesamum > Sesamum angolense. The sequence continues at coordinate 1,535,973 of JACGWL010000015.1, forward strand.
TAAAAGAGAATGAAAAGTAATAAAAAAAAAAAAAACACAAACATAACAAAAAGTAAAGAAAGTTTTTCAGTACCCTAAAAATGTCTTGAAATATAAGTATGATGACAAGACTTCCCAGAATCCAAAGGAGCTAGCAAGTGAAAAAATATACTTGTTATTCCATAAATTCTGTGGGCTTTTATAAAATGATATGTTTAGAAGCTGCCAAGTCTTGCAGATAGAGAGATGAGGATGACAAGAGAAAGTAAGAGAGGAGGAAATTTGGAGGAGAAAAAGAGATAAGAAGGTGGAAAATAGTCCAGTATAAGAGAGAAAAGGATGAAGAGAAATGAAGTGGAAAAAAGCCAGACAGGGAGGACTTATTATGAGTTATATAAAGATAGTTCAATTACATTAATTGTAGTTGTGGCACTTTTGTAATGGGAAATTAAAGGGAATATGTTGTGGGGTTGGGATAGGGAATATGAAAAGATTTCTGGTTTGAGTAGATAAATGACAGGGCAAGTATATTATTATGTTTGTCAGCTAATTATTCATTTAGAATTGCGTATTAATCACAAGATAATTAGTATAATTCATTGGGATAATTACATTCATCTCCCTGAAGTTTGGTGTAATTACACGTAAATTCTTGTGGTTTGAAAAATTACATCTAACACTCTTAAAATTTGATTTCATCTAACAAATTAGTCCATCTGTTAGTTAAAATTTATCGAATTTGCCGATATTAACCAAAAATTGAAACAAAAAATCAATATTTACCCCCAATTGACTTATTGCAAGTCAAATAAAACTTTTATGATTAAATTATCCTCATATGTCCTTACGCGTTAATGCGTATGAGGAGGTATATATTTACTGTTATAAGGGTAGTTTAGTTTGAAAAAAATTATTTAACTTACAATAAGTCAATCGAGGGTATATATCGATTTTCATTCAATTTTTCTATTATATCAGTAAATTTAGTGAACTTGACTAACGGATGGACTAATTTATTAGACGGAAGCAAATCTCAGAGGTGCTATATGTATTTTTTCAAACCACAGGGGCTCTACATGTAATTATACCAAATCTCAGGGGAGGGGACTGTAATTAACGCGACGGCAACTGCCCAGCCCACCCTTTTTTTTTTTTAATTTTTTTAACAAATTTAAAAATTGAATTAAAAAAAAAATATTTTGAAAATGAAAAAAAAATTGTATGCATTACTTCTCCATATAAAAAAATTAATCACTATATATTTTTATTTATTTGTGATATATATGATCCAAAACATTTGGGCCTAGTATATACTTTGAGGTGGCCCATAAACGTCGGTAGGGAGAGGCTCAAGACTCCCCCTACTAACCCAGCAACATGAACGAAGAAGAAAGGCCCCTAATCACCCGCCCGCCCAATCCAAAAGCATGACCCAGTGGATGTCGGCCCATTTCAGACAGTCCACGCAAGGCATCCACGTAAGCCGCCACCTCGGATGGTCCATCCTGCCTGGGTGACACGGGTTAGGGAGGTCCCCTCAGCTGCCCATACTCCTATAAGAAGAAGGACTCCTAACGCATCAAAAGACGTCCTAAGAGCCCTTGAGGACAATGACTCCCTTCCCCAGCGGGAACTCGCATTACAAGCACATCCATGGAGGATAAGATTAGGCAGAAGTCTATCCCAACCACCTACACCCGTTCGCCTCGAAACCCGGAGACCATGCAAACTCCCACTCGAGTGAGACACCTCCCCTATACATACAGGTTTTAGTCCCAAGCAGGGGGATGGTCTCATCTCTCTCGAATCCTCTGCTCTTATAATCAATACCTTGCATTCTATTTACACTTTGAATACGATTGACATCATAGATTTAATTATCCTATCACAATTCCTTATCTCTACTCAATTTCTTTCAATTATTTTTTCTTTAAATCGGTACTAACTTGAGCGTCGGAGTGTTAATCCGTTGTTTTGTAGGTTCCATTTCTTAAGCTCTTCTTTCTTGTGGTCCAGGCTCGGATCACAAATCCAAACTCATCGGACCCGTGCTACTTTTGCATGCATCAGTTTGTCTTAGTCATTGTATGTCCTACACACATACATATACATGTGTGTGTGCTTTTTTACGTGCTTATTGTAGATGATATTATCATTTTGTTACAATCTATTTTCATAATCATCTTATTTTATTTCAAATAACATTTATTTAATATTTATATATTATTATGGTCTGTATAATACAATTTAATTCGAATAAGGATTTTTTTATAATCTTATTAAAAAAAAGTGATAAGTTTTTTTATTTATTTTTATTCTTCTACAATAAATATATAACCATGTATATTTTTATATTTTAATTGATATATCATATTTTTATATTTTTGCTACTATCACTATAGAAAAATACATTTATTATGATAAATAATTATATAAAAAGCATAAGTTATCATAAAATACTAATATAATTGTACAAATGATTGACTCTATACCAAAAATCCGCCCAATCCATCCCAACCCAATTAGACCGCAAAATGTGATTTTGATGATTGTCTGGTCAGGCTTGAGCTAAGCTTTCTAAAAATCACAAACATTGGGTTGGGCCGAAAAATTACCTAAATTTGCCCAACTCGCACCGCGTACATTCCTACTTCTAACAATAGAAGTCAACTATTTGGCTAATGGATCTTAATTCAGTGGATCGGGTTTAAATAATTCCGAGGTTCAAATGAATTTAATTAAATTCGATTTATTAAAATTCAGACCAAAGTAAGCATACTGTCATGTAATTCAATTAAAGACACAAGTTCAAAATATCTCTTAATTAGTAAATCTAATTATTAATTAAGTTAAGCCAAATTAAATTTGTGATGTCCCACATTTTCGTACATAATTGAGAGACTAATTGCTAATTATTAAGAAAAATTAAATTTTCTTATAATAAATTATAGGTTGAAAATGGAATATATTAAAACTTGAATGGAATAAATTGGATCTCATTATAATATTTGGAAATAAATTATATTAATTAAAAAATAGGTAGGACGTAATAATAATTATAAAAAATTTAAATAAAAAAATAATAATTAAATATGTGAAGAGGGTGAAAAGGCGTGGGAGCCACCCCACCGCCTCACCCCCTGCAACATATTTTTGTAGTTTACATCTCAATTCACACACACAAATTTGAAAAGAAAACACAACACATTTGCTGCGCGAACAGAGCTACGGAACTTTTGAATGTAATTTATATTGTTAGATATACTGTTTAATCGAAAAATTTATAACTTTGACTATTTAAATTAGTATTAAATTACATATCATATTTGACTTAAAAATATTATAGTTGATTAATTAAATTATTAGATTTGTTAAATTTAATTATTGTTATAGTTAATTTATTCAATTTTATCGGTCCTATAAATTAAATGCGTAATTATATGTTTTGGTGGTTAATTAAATTATATAGTAGCGAGGAGTTGATAGAAAATTCATAGAAATGTTCCGAAATTAGATTTAAGAAATATTAAGTTTATTAAAAGAAAAATAAAGTTTTATGATAATTTAATTTAGGGATGCTATTAAGAATGATAGTTCTAAAGATATACGAGGTCTGATTAAATGAATTCTTAAGAGTTAGTTGATAAATTAAATATATAACTGTGAAGTTTAGAAAGTTTAGTTATTTAAAAAATTTGCGATATATATTATATATATATATATATATATATATATATATTTATAATTTACTATAGGACGCGAGGATAAAGTAGGAGTTTGAGTAGCTCTTTGTGTTAACTGAATCGATTTGAGATTTAAGGGAAGTATAGTTAATTGAATTTGTATATATATATATATAATATTATTATAATATATTTATATTTATATGATTGTTGTGTTTATATATATATGTGTATATATATTTATATTTATATGAATATATATATTGATTGTTTGTTTATATATTATTGTGTGTATATATCTATATATATATATATATATATATATATATATATATATTTATATGGATACAATATGTTGATTGTTTATATAATTGATTGTGGATGTCTACCATTTGTCTGAATTACCTGAATATCTGTGAAATTGTTATAATGTATTTATTTGTGGTGGTGTTGTACATAAATCAGATGAATAATTATGTGATCTTATAATTGATTGTCGAAGGAAATCAAATAAACAAGTTATTGACGAGAACATAATTATTAAATAAAATTAAAATAAAGTTGAATGAGGAAGTAAAGATGTTAATATTGTGACCGGAGTCAAATTGTAAAGTTGTCAATGTGCGGATGGTACATTGAGACAAGTGTAGAATGAAGTTGAATCATGGAGTTGATAAAACGTGAATGATTTATGGAGATGGAAAAGATAGCTTACCTAACCTGGGCATATTCAATGATTTTTGATGATGTAATGTGATTGATAATGAGTTGTGCATTGTCATGATGATGGTACCGAGGCATTTTGGGTAGCGGGGAATATCCTATGTTGTTAACTATATTGGAATGGTGTGGGGCTGCCAGGTTTAGTGTCATGTCCTGTGTTGTGGTTGCTACACAATGGCCAGTGTGGGGATATCACATACGATGCGTACTCTGTACTGATGATTGTATGATATTGATTGAGATGATGATAGCCAACAAAATCATTGAATATGATTCAGTTAGGTTAAGTGGGGCCAAAGAAAATAATTAATAAGTAAAAGAATTTAACTTTAACGATGTATGAATCATGTTGTCGATGGTGTTTGATTCTAACATTGGTTTCGCTTGATTATTGACATTATTACTTCGTGATTTCATGAAATTATATGACAAGTATCAATTGATGGGTATTATTAGAATTGCAATTTTGTGATTATAAAAAAAGTACTGGTTGATTGTGGTTGTGGAATAAAACTTGGGTTTATGTTATACGTGCTCATATGTAAGTAAGAGAGAGGGGTTAATTAGCTAATACTTACTGAGTTGGCAACTCATCAATTTGCCATATCTTTTTTTTTTAGGAGATAGATATTAAATCAGTTGTCAGCCGTATAGGTGGGTCAGCAGTGCCATATTAAGTCGAGAGTTCTAGTATATATACACAAGAATATTAAATTGTAATTGAATTTGTGTCTGATGTAATAGTTCGAAACTCTGATGAAGTATGTAATTAGCTTGAGGCGTTCAAATAATTGAATGTGATTATGAAGGGGGTGTCACACAATTAATTCAATTAATTTAATTTTGAGTGATCCATCCAATGAATCATCCCATGTGTAAATAATTCAATTTACACAAATGGTCAGGATCTGGCGCTGGGGGTGGGGGCAAACAGTTGTCTGGCCTCCTTAGCTGCCGGTGCAGCAGATGATTGACCAGCCTCATCCGGACTGTGTGCGATGGTTGAAGGTCCAACCATAGCAGATGGTGGGGTTGGTGGGAACACAACTTCTCCAATATGGGAAGCATCAGACGGTAGTGGTGGAATCGACGGTCGTCGATCATGGCCACAACCACGACCACGTCGTGCACGTCCTGGAGGAGGCAGACCACCACTAGACATAATCTATAAAATTGTAGCAAGTATTGATTTTTTAATTCGATAATTATATCTAGATACGATAATTATTGAAAAAAGTGTCCTAATTTTGTAATTATTAAAAGGTTAAATGTTATATTTAGTCCCTTATATTTTCATTTAGAATCATTTTAGTCCCTCAAGTTTATTTTTTGACTTTAGCATCCTTAATATTTTTTGTTTTAAACTGGTCCCTCAAACCATTTCTCGGCGAAAAATGACAGGAAAATAGATTTTTTGGAGGGCAAAATGATTAATTTAAGTTTTATTTTCTCACTTCAGTCCCTTAAGCTTAGAAAAAGTTCAAATTAGTCATTTTTTAGTGTCCACATATTGGAATTATCTTCACATAATAAAATTTTCTATGTTCTTCACTCAACGTTAATTTGTTGAACTTTTGTGACATAGCTTGAATTTTTCTTATTTATTGGCACTAGCATAAACCCTTTGCTATTATAAAATTTATAAATTCAATAATCTTTTTGTAAATTTTAAATTATATAATGGTATATATTCGTATTTTAATTACAGTCTTGCTATATATATCATTATGTAATTTAAAATTTACAAAAAGATTATTGAATTTATATATTTTCGTGATAGCACGAGGTTCATGCTAGTGGCAACAAATAAGAAAATGTTCAAATTATGTCGCAAAAGTTTTAATAAATTAATGTTGAGTGAAGAACATGAAAAATTTTATTATGTGATGATAATTCCAACATGTGGACATTAAGAAAGGACTAATTTGAACTTTTTGCAAGGGACTAAAGTGAAAAAATAAAATTTAAATTAACCATTTTACCCTCCAAAAAATCTATTTTTTGGCCATTTTTTGCCGAAAATAGTTTGAGGTACCAATCTGAAATGAAAATTAAACTTTAAGGATGCTAAAGTCAAAAAATAAACTTGAGGGATTAAAGTAATTTTAAACAAAAACTTAACGGACTATATAACATTTACCCTTATTAAAAATTGGATGATTATTCAAATTATTATGTAAAAAATATAATTATTGGAAATATGTAAACAATATAATTATGAAAATATATTCTAATTTTGTAATTATTCTAACCACTATGTAAATAATGGGATTATTGAAAATATTAAATTATAAATTTTGTAACTATTCTAATTTTGTGATTATTCAAATTATTAGGTAAATAATATAATTATTGAAAATATTATCCCACTTTTGTAATTAGGATACTTACCATGTAAATAATCGAATTATTGAAAAATTAAATTATCCTAATAGGATTATTCAAAATATTAATTATCCTAATTATTATGTAAATATTCTAATTTTGTAACTATTCTAATTATCATGTACATAATCTAAAATGTGTACTAAATCCATTGATTTTTCTAAAAGGCGAACTAAATCCAACAATAATATCATACAAATTACACAATAATATTAGTAAAAATCCCAATAATTTATATATTACACAATAATTTTATTATGAATAAAGCATAGAAATGGAGAAGGTTTTATTCGTGGCATGGATATCAGTTCTCACCCTATGGACTACACCGGTTCACTCCAAATACTACTCCGAAAGCCGGCCGTACGAGCCGGTTCAGGAAAAGAAGACTCATCTTCGCTTCTACGTTCATGACATTCTAAGTGGGAACAAACCAAGTGCAGTGCAGATAGCTGGTCCAAACACCACTAAGAAAGAGGACGGACCGACGCCGTTTGGCACCACGTTCGCCATTGATGATCTGCTCACAGAAGGGCCTGAGACAACCACAAAAGTCGTTGGCAACGCACGAGGAATTTACGTCTCATCGAGTCAAGACAAGGACTTGACTTTGATCTTGTATGTTGATCTTGGTTTTACAAGTGGGAAGTTTAAAGGGAGTTCACTCAGTGTGTTTTCCAGGAATCCGGTAACGGAGAATCACCGAGAACTGGCGGTGGTTGGAGGGAGAGGGCGGTTCAGGCTGGCCAGGGGGTTTGTTTTGGTCAAGACTTGCACTAATGGTGATGCTGTTCTTGAGTACACTGTGGAGGTTGTTCATCCTTGAGGGATTAGGTTTTTATTGCATAATGCTGGAAGTTGATGGAAACATTTGTCTTCTTTTCTGACTAATCCAGAATCAGTTTTAAAAAAATAAATAAATAATTTTATTACCAAGAAAGTTTGTAAAATCAAGGACTTGGAATACTCGAAAACAAGACAATCAAAGCAATGTATGAATTGAAGGTTTAATTTTATTCAGAAGCATGTTGGGTCAAACTAAAAGCATGTGTATGGACTATAAGGTCATTTTTCAATAGAAGGGCAAAATGGGCATTAATTTGACTTAATTCGGCAAAAGAACCAAAATCGCAGACATTTAAGAAGATACAAGACTAGATTGCCATACAAAAAAGTTAGAGGATCAAATTCCCAAACACCTAAAGATACAAGACTAATATTTATACCATTATAAAAGGAAACTCATTTGACGTACCAATTTTAAAATGTCCAAATTTACCCTTTATTTTATTTCTTCTCTTTAAAATTTTTTTGGTCAATTTAGTAATTTTAATATTTTTTAATAATTTCATAAGTTTTCTTTAACTACCCACTACTCCACATTCCTCTCACACCTTAATTCTTCATATTTATTATAGTTTATAGTTATAATTTATTCTTTTCATAATATGTTTTTTTTTTATCATTTTTACAATTCTCTTTATATGCTCGCGGGAACCATATACAACGAAAACTAATTACATTAAACCCAGATTTCTCATCTTTTGTTTGTTGACTCACTTATCTACTGAAAACCAGCGTATGACTTCATCCATAGTATCAAACATTTTATGTTGCAACATGAATGTTCCAATTGATGTGCGGAGGGAGCTTGTGGGCGTGTTAAATATACAAGTGATGGATAAGATCGACATTACTTAGGCTTTGCCAGCTATATCTGGCATTCGAAGAATTATATCCTTTAAGTTTTATGTGATTGTCTGGAAAAGAGTGCTTTGCTGGCAAGAGAAGTTCTTGTCGCAAGTTAGGAAGGCGACATTTAGTCTTTCACAAGTACTTAAAGATCATGTTTACAGCCTTCAAATGCTCGTTACCTAGATTAAACTAATTAACATATACTTATTACAATCAAAGCATAAGTAGTACATAGTATAACATGCATTATGATCTCTACACAAAGTCATAGGATTTGGGCATGTAAACATAGAGAAATGGATGCCATAGCCATAGGAAGAAATCTCGTTATAGATTCCTCCATACTCCATGCTAAATTCAAACACCTTTTTAATTATAGATCCATCTTCAAATCTCAATTCACAATAGGATGTTTACCCAAATCATTTATCAACAATTAATTGCATAGAAAACGATGTTTTGTGGATTGCAACATCCTTTATATTATACCCAATGAGTAGAAAGCCATGCATCAACATAAAGCACCAAAGACACAACCATACACTAGCTTTATATCATATCCAAATTAGGGTTAATTATATTTTGTCATCCGAATTACGATTATTTTATACTTTGGTATTAATTTTTTTGTTTTGTCAATTTATCATCTCAACTTTACGAAATCTTGTACTTTGCCATTTATAACTGCTTTTCAACTAAGTTTTTTGTCGAAAATCATCACATGCAATGAGCATGTGGTAGTTTTTGCATATACACAGTATGTGATGTTTTTTCGACAAAAACAATCAAGAAAAAAAGGATTATATATGACAAAGTACAAATTTTTTAAAATTAAGATGATAAATTGACATAAAAACAAAATTTGATTACAAAATATTGAAACGGGCATGGTTAAAAAAGCGAAATGTAATTTACCCATTTAATTATATTCGTTCACATGTTTGATTTTCTTGTCGAACCAAAAATTCCATTTTCAGGAAGCTTGTTTCAGTTTGTGTAAAGACCAGCACATTTGTTTATCCTATTTTCTCTATTTAGACGCGTCCAACAATAAGATTTTATTTTCTAAAGTAATATATATATAATATATATATATATATATATATTATATATATATGATGTATATGATATTCCAAAACTTCTAGTGCGTGTACAGTGTTATAAACATCTAAGTAATATAAGAGTTAATTACAGTTTGACCCTTCAAAAAATATAAAATTACATTTTCTTCTAAAAAAAGTTCTAAAATTATACTTATACTCCCTTTAAAAATTTACTATTTACACTTAACTTTCTTTTGTTAGTGTTTGGACAAAAGATTTGACGTTGGTAAAAAATTTGTATAAATTTTTAATTTTACACCCCATTTAACATTTTAGGTATAATAATACTGTACTTATAAGAGAAAAAAAATGTAATGATGTTAATCTCATTCTAAATTTACATTACATTTATTCCTTATAAGTACAAAAAATATATATATTCTAATTAGGGATAAAATTAAAAAAATTATATTTTTTTCTATGTCAGCTTATTTTTTTATCTAAATCCTATCGGGGGGTGTGTCAAGTGTAAATGATTTTTTTTTTTAGCGTAAATGTAATTTCAAAATTTTTTTAGGGAAAAATATAATTTTTACATTTTTAAAAGAATTTAATTGCAATTAACCCTCAATATAATCAAAACTAATATTATAAAAATACTCAAAATCACATTGAATAAGTTTGGGTTAAGGGAGGGATTAAAATTAATTAGATATACATTTATCTTGTTCTTAACTTGTGGAGTTGGGCGTGTTGGCAATGATGAGAGTGAGTGGATTTCATCCCCCACGCCGTCATGCTCAACCCCACCAATCGCCATCATCTCATGCCTTCGGCTGCTCACCTGCTCACAACTACACATGACTAGTACTGCTAGAAAGGGTGGTTGATCAGTTTGATTATCTACTTGCTTGAATTAACCTCTACCCATATATAATTTGAGTTAAATTCATTTCGATTCAATATGATATAAAAAAATATTAAAATATCTTATGTGAAAATTTAAATATAAAAAATCATCTTTGTGTTATGAATAATGATTCATACGATCCCTTGATCAATATAGTCTCAGGAGTTTTTTTTTTCTTTGTCTTTTTTCATATCATAGGAGGTGTAATTGATACTTTATTTTTTTCAAGAGTTTTTTTAAATATTCCCAATATCATAGGGGGTTCCTTGGATTTTTCTCTATACAATTGTATTTGCCACTTAGTTTCTGACAAGAAATATAACTATACGATTTTTAATTAATTAATTGACACATTAGCATATCTATGTAAGTCCCTACACCTTCTAGAGACTATATTTCTTCAATTGCATGTGACTCTTCATGTGACCAGCTATTCATGTATTAAGAGCATGATTGTAATATTCATATAATGGTAATTTATCATGCTTTTAAGTTCATAAGTTATATACAAGGCTAAAAAGCATTTTACCTCTCTATGTTTTGTTGAAAAAACTAAAAACCCCTATGTATTTTAGAAATAGGCTAAAACCTCCCCGTGTTTTGTAAAACTCAGCAAAAAATACCCCTTCCGTTAATAATTAACGGAAGGTGCATTACGCTTGCTCCTTGTGCGTTTGGGAATGATTTTTAACTATTTTTTACTTTATTTTTTAATATTTTTTACTAAAATACCCTCATGGCATTTATATACTTCATATGTATATTCTTTTAATTATTTTGGGTGATTATTTTGCAGTTTTATCTATTAGAAAATATTTTTTTAAAATATATTTATTTATAATTTTTGAAATTTTACAATTTAAAATTCAAATATTAAATTAAATTAAATATAAAAATTTTAATTGTTAATGTAAAATTGGTTTTAATCAACTAAAATATATATTTAATTATTATAATTTATAATCAAACAATTATTATTAAATATTTAATAATTAAGTTAATGAAAAAATAAAACATAATATAACTAATAATTAAGTTAATTACAATTAATCTAAAATGCAATTTTTCGCCCCTTTTTTCGCCGGAAACTTCTCCCTACGTTTTCGGCGCCGTCCCCACGATTTGTCGACCTCCAGTGGTACCATTCGAATCCTATCTTTAAGAGGAACATTTATATACCTTCAATTTGAGTTTTCATCAACCGAATAGACTGAGCTCAAGCCACGACCGCCGAACCTATTGGCCGTCGATTCGTCCCCGTCCGGACGACTCTTGATCTCAAAACACTACCATCAGACTCGTCTCTTCAAGACGATTCTAACAAGATGGGCCTCACTTATTTTGGGAAAATATTTGCGGAGATATGATGGCTTGAATATTAGCGGCGCTGACGATTTCTTTTGGGGGGGGGGGGTGGCGTTGGGGTGGGTAGTTTGTTTTTTTTTTTTAATATTTAATAATAATAATATATTTTTAAATTTAAATTATTTATGTATAATATAAGTTAAATAATTTGTTGAATCTAAACCTTTTATTTTTTAAAAATCCAAAGATTGAAATTAATTGATTAGATCTAATAATCAATATTTGACCAAACATGATCCAACAATCATAAAAATAAGAAATAATATATATTAAGGGTATAACGGTTATTTTATAAAAAATTTAACGTTGTAAGTTAAATTTAACGGAGAGGGGCGATTGAGCTACAATTAAGAAACTCAGGGAGGGTTTTAGCCTATTTTTAAAACATAAGGGAATTTTTAGCCGACTGTTGGGTTTTTACACCCTCAAGCAGTGAGCCAAAAACATGATAAAACATAACAATGTTAATCAACAGGAATTACACAAAGTTTCTACAGAATAATCCGAATAAACTGACATAAATCGAAAGCGAGAAAACAAGGCTCAGGGAGCCAAAACCGGGACAAACCCACGCCACCAAGGCTCGCCACCAAAGTACCCGCCACCGAGGCACCTTCCACCGAGGCCACGACACAAAGGCCACGCCACAAAGGCGATAATTCTTTTTCTGTCCTCTTCCAAACAAGACGCCATGAATGGCTTTTATAAACAGACGTCATTAAAGGCGGTGAGAGAGGGAGACGATGCAGTGGAGAGAACGAAGAGAGAGAGAACGAAAACCGAAAAGGAAAGGGGGGGGAAACACGAGCAGTCAGGGGAGAAGAATAATGGTTAGGTTTAAGTGTAATCGGGTCAAGTTGGGCGGGTCAACGGGTCGGTGGATCGGGCCGGGGCGGCAACAGGGCCAAAAATGGGTTTGGGCCTACCTTAAGAGGTCATGGGCAAAAAATTTCCAACATTTCCCCCTTGGACCAGGACCCAAAAGGGAACCTAATCAAGGGGGCCCGGATTTGGCTACATCATCGCCACTCCACCAAGATAGTTCCTGCAAAACAACGTCATTAGCAACAAATGCAAAAAAGAGATAAAAACAGATAATGAAAACCTTACTAACCCTCAACCAGATACCGAACAACCTCATGGGGTCGGCCAAGTGAGAAATTAGCAAGGGTTTAAGCACTAAGCAACTCAACCGAAAGCACTAAGCGACGAAAAAAACACACAACAGGTTAACGCATTAAGCAAATACATAGCAACACTATTAAACCATAGCCACTGAGGCAAAGTCACAAAGACCATCTAGCCACAAAGGCTCATTCAGCCACCAAGGCAAGATCACGAAGACAAAGTAGCCACCAAGGCTCAACCCACAAAGGAAACAACAGCCACCACGGCTCATCCAAGCCACCAAGGCGACACAGCTACAAAGGCTCAAATCCACAAAGGATTAATGCACAAAGCCATCGCACCAAGCAATCAATTGCACCTAGCAATTTCCACCCAGAAAATCTAACGCACTAAGCGAACAAACACCAAGACACAAAGCAATCGCACGAAGCGATTTTCCACAAAACCATTAAGCACAAAGCGTAATTTCCAGAAAAATAAGCACTAAACATTTTTCAATGAGAATTGCACCAAGCAAGAATCGCACAAAGCGAAAACATAAGCTAATTGCTGAGATTGCACTAAGCAATAATATATCACGAAGCTAATATAACAAGAGAAATATTGCACCCAAAAATTGCACTAAGCACAGTTAAGATTTCACAAACACAACAAAAATTAAATCAAATTAGGAAATTGCTCAAAGCAAAATAATAGCACAAAGCTATAAACATGTCAAGATGAAGGGATATTACCGTATCTTTGCTGAAGCCGAAGCCGAAGAACCCGGCTCTAATACCACTGTTGGGTTTTTACACCCTCAAGCAGTGAGCCAAAAACATGATAAAACAGAACAATGTTAATCAACAGGAATTACACAGTTTCTACAGAATAATCCGAATAAACTGACATAAACCGAAAGCGAGAAAACAAGGCTCAGGGAGCCAAAACCGAGACAAACCCACACCACCAAGGCTCGCCACCAAAGCACCGCCACCGCCACCCGCCACCGAGGCACCTTCCACCGAGGCCACGCCACAAAGGCTACGCCACAAAAGCGATAATTCTTCTTCTGTACTCTTCCAAACAAGACGCCATGAATGGCTTTTATAAACGGACGCCATTAAAGGCGGTGAGAGAGGGAGACGGCGCGATGGAGAGAACGAGAGAGAGAAGGAGAAAACCAAAAAGGAAAAGGGGGGAAAACACGAGCAGTGAGGGAGAAGAATAATGGTTAGGTTTAAGTGTAATCGGGTCAAGGGGGGTCAACGGGTGGATTGGCGGGCGGGGCAACAGGGCCAAAAATGGGTTTGGGCCTATCTTAAGAGGTCATGGGCCAAAAATTTCCAACAGACATTTAAAAACACAAGGGGATTTTATGCATTTTAGCCTACATATAATTATGTGGTAAGAATTATGAATTTTGTAGAGTGTAACCATTTTTGTTATGAATGATAGAATTAATCTATCATATAATGGGGTAACCTAAAGGTTTTCTTGATGGGAGAAAATAATAAAGATAAAGTAATGTGAGAGGTCCCTAACCTAGAGATGCATATATATATGAGCTTGTGAAGTATATATCCATCATACAGAATACAAGCATAAAGGTCTCGTAGGTTAGAAGATACTCTTGAAAAATGAGTTGAGGACAAACAAGAAGTGTAAAAGAATATCTTGTTCAAGAGTTGTCAAGCAACAATAAGACTTGGACAAACATGGCCAGAGGTAATATTCTATATAATTTTTCTACATTGTGGTATCAGAGCCATACTCTAGTCATCTTTGTCTAGTAGTATTGTTCTAGTAGTATTGTTCTTAAAGTATACCTATATAGTTGTTCTAATATTTTTGTTCAACAAGTTTTTCTTGATGAACCTAGTTATTTAGCCATTATTTTTGTTATCTTGATGTTATAGGGAGTTTCTAAAAATTATTTTATTAATTATCATTACAATAAAAAATAGCCTCAGCATCTTATTGTAATATTCTAGAGTTTTAATTTTTAGAAACTCTCTATTATGATATAGCATTTGTTGCAATTAAATTGTTGAAATAATCATCTATACCCATAGGAAAAATGATTTTTTCCACTATTTAATTGGTATAAGATGATGAATACTATAATATATGAAAGATTTCTTATATCCAAAAATACGGAGTTTTTTATTATGTTATAGGAATATTCGTTAGTCTTATGATCAAGATTAAGTAAATTCTATGCATGATGCAATATTTACCCACAGGGAGGACATGAATTTACTTTTATTCGCCTCATGATAATAAGTTTATTTTTGTTATTTGCAGCCTTTCCAGGTACTTTTATGAATTCTAGTTCTCAAATTCCTATTTTGAATGGTGACAACTTTTCCGATTGGAAAGATCAAATTCTTTTGACTTTAGGGTGTGTGGACCTTGATTTGGCAATCCATGTGGATAAACCACCAATTCCTACGGACTCAAGTACGCCTATTGAGAAAGCTTCTTATGAGCTGTGGGCGCGGTCTAACCGTTTAAGTTTGATGCTCATAAAAAAGCATATCAGCAAAGGTATTCGGGGTTCAATCCCAGAATGCACTAAAGTAAAGGACTTCCTAAAGGCAATTGAAGAACAATATGTGTATTCTGATAAGGCTTTGGCAAGCACTCTAATGAAACGACTGTCTGATGTGAAATACAACGGTTCTAGGAGTGTGCGTGAACATATGATGCATATGAGAGACATTGCAGCACAGTTGAAGCCCTTAGAAGTCGACATTTCTGAGTCATTTCTGGTGCATCTCATACTCAACTCTCTTCCTAAAGAGTATGGTCCTTTTAAGATCACTTATAATGCACAGAAGGAAAAATGGTCAGTCATTAAATTGTTGACCATGTGCGTTCAAGAAGAAGAGAGATTGAAAATGAAAAAATATAGAAAATCCCAAAATAAGGGTAAAGAAAAAAGGGCAAGTTTGGTTCGTACAAGAAGAAAATAGGTAATATGTCAAATGAATCTTTTGGCAATAAAATCACTTATTTCTTCTGTAGGAAAACTGGACACAAAAAGAAAGATTGCCCGAAGTATAAGAAATGGCTTGAGAAGAAAGGTAATTTTATTTCTTGTGTATGTTATGAATCAAATTTTGTTAAAGTTCCTGATAATACATGGTGTATTAGTTCTAGATCTATAATCTATATTGCTAATACCATATAGGGATTTCTCAGCCTAAGGAAACCAATGGAAAGTGAACAAAACATCTATTCAGGCAACCAGATGCATTCACAAGTGGAGGCTGTTGGAACCTTTAGACTTGCTTTCAAGAATGGTTATGTTTTAAACCTTGAAAGTACATTTTATATTCCATCTTTTAGTAGAAATTTAGTTTCTATTGTAAAATTAGTTCCTTTAGGTTATGTTTTTAATTTATAATCTAGATAATAGTTTATATAAATTTGATCTTGATTCTAATTTTTATTCTACTCACTTAACTTTGAAAAATGGTAATAGCACTAAAAAATGTGTTATTAAGGAAAACTCCTCTATGTTATGGCATAAAAGACTTGGTCATATTTCCATTGAAAGATTAAAAAGATTAACTAATGATGGAATATTAAAGGACCTTGATTTTTCAAATTTTGGTACGTGTGTGGATTGCATAAAGGGAAAGCAAACCAACAAGTCCAATAAATATGCTAAAAGGAGTTCTACGGTTCTTGAATTCATACATACAGATATATGTGGACCATTTCCACCCTGCTTTAATGGTCAAAGATACTTCGTGTAATTTATTGATGACTATTCAAGATATATGTCTCGCTATCTCATTTTTGACAAAGCTAAGGCTTTTGATGCTTTCAAGGCATATAAAGTTGAGGTAGAGAAACAATTAGAAAAAAGTATCAAGATTGTATGATTCGATAGGGATGGAGAGTATTATGGACGGTACACAGAAAAGGAGCAAAATCCAGGTCCATTTGCTGCATTCCTTAAAGAAGAAGGCATAATAGCACAATATACAATGTCTGGCACACCACAATAGAATGGTGTTGCTGAAAGACGAAATCGTACGCTTATGGACATGGTAAGAAGTATGATGAGTTAGACTAGTCTTTCTTTAGAGTTATGGAGTGAAGCTTTGAAAACCGTTGTATATATCCTAAATAGAATTCCATCTAAAGTTGTTCCTAAAACTCCTTTTGAGTTGTGGAAAGGATGGAAACCTAGTTTAGGACATTTACATATTTGGAGTTGTCCTGTTGAAGTTCGAATTTATAATTCAAATATAAGAAAGTTAGATCCAAGGACAATCAGCAAATATTTCATTGGCTATGCAGAAAACTCTAAAGGATATAAATTTTATCGTCCTTCTCATATACCTAGAATTGTTGAAGCTAGAAATGTAAAATTTCTTGAGGATGTTGAGACTAGTGGGAGTAGTATTCCTCGTAAGGAAGTGTTTGAAGAAGATCAAGTATCATTTAAGGCATTTGGGGAATTGACTATTTATCCAAGTTACCCACCATCTATAAAACGGAAACAGTCTAACTCAAGAACAATCACCCACTAAAGATAATGAAAATGCAGAACCTTCTACTTTAAATGATCAAAATCAAGACGATAATGTAGAGGTTTGTAGGTCTCCAAGAGTTAAGAAATCTGCAATTTCTAGTGACTATATTGTCTATCTTCAAGAATCTGATTTTGATATTGGACTTGAAAATGATCCGACTTTTTCACAAGCCATGAGTAGTGAAAATTCTAATCTTTGGCGTAATGCTATAAAAGAGGAAATAGCATCTATGGACAAAAATCAAGTTTGGGAACTAACCAAACTACCAGAAGGAGCTAAACCTGCTGGTTGTAAATGGGTCTATAAGACCAAAAGAAATCCATCTGGTAGAATCGAGAGGTATAAGGCCCGACTTGTTGCTAAAGGTTATACTCAAAAAGAGGGTGTTGATTGCCGAGAAACCTTCTCTCCTGTTTCAAAGAAGGACTCTTTTAGAATTATCATGGCATTGGTGGCTCATTTTGATTTAGAGTTATACCAAATGGATGAGAAAACGGATTTCTTAAATGGGATCTTGAAGAGGAGGTATATATGAGCCAACCTGATGGTTTCTCACATGACAGTGATTTAGTTTGCAAGTTAAAGAAATCTTTCCATGGACTTAAACAGGCTTCTCGTTAATGGTATATTAAGTTTCATAACGTTGTTTCTTCATTTGGATTTAAGGAGAACATCGTTGATCAATGTATATACCTTAAAGTTAGTAGGAGCAAATATATCTTCTTAGTCCTTTATGTTGATGATATATTACTTGCAAGTAGTGATATGGGATTACTACATGAAACTAAAATATTTCTTGTCAAAAACTTTGAAATGAAAGATATGGGTGAAGTCTCATATATAATTGGTATTGAAATTCACCGAGATAGAAGTAAGAGAATCTTAGGACTATCTCAAAAAGCTTACATTGAAAAAGTTTTGGCAAAATTCAGAATGAGTGCTTGTTCATCTACTGCGGCACCTATAGTCAAAGGAGATAAATTTTGCATTCATCAATCTCCAAAAAATTCTTTGGAAGAGAATTAGATGAAAAATATTCCCTATGCTTCAGTTGTTGGCAGTTTACTGTATGTTCAGGTCTGTACTAAACCTGATATTGCATTTGCAGTGGGAATGTTAGGCAGATATCAAAGCAATCCAGGAATTGAACATTGGAAAGCTGCAAATAAAGTTATGCGCTACTTACAAGGAACTAAGGATCTTCAACTGATTTACAAGCATACAGAATATCTTGAAGTGGTTGGCTATTCAGGCTCTGATTTTGCTGGTTGTCTAGATACACGTAAATCCACTTCAGGATACATTCTTTTGCTTGCTAATGGAGCTATTTCATGAAAGAGTACTAAGAAGACTATTACAGCTTCGTCTACTATTGAGGCAGAATTCGTAGCGTGTTATGAGGCTACTTCACAAGCTTTATGGTTGAGACATTTTATAGAAGGACTAAAGATAGTTGATTCTATCTACAGACCAATCCAGATTTTTTGTGATAACTTAGCTGTTGTTTTCTTTTCGAAGAACAATAAAAGTGGCAGCTGTAATAAGTGTATCGATATTAAGTATCTTGTCGTAAGGGAGAAAGTAAATAAGAAAGAAATTGTAGTTCAACATATCCGTATGGAGCTAATGGTAGCCGATCCAATGACTAAAGCATTGCCGGCAAATTCATATAGAAATCACGTGGATCGTATGGGTTTTGTCAGTCGAATGTAATATACTTTCTCAATTAATAAGACGATACAAGTTTATTATGCACATAAAGTTAAACTGTGTCATTTAAGTTATCCATTAGGGTAAATAAGAATGGGCCTCAAGTTTATACCTCATATAGTATTCATATAAGAATCGTTGCTCATAGTAATACATGGAAGGAAATGTTCAAATTAATGGACATAATCGCCATGATTCATGATCCAACCTTTCTTATAAGAGTATTCACACTATGAAGTTTTTTTATGGCCATATTTGGATTAATTCTTATCATAAAAATGGGTGGGTTAAGTGGGAGAATGTAAGTCCCTACACCTTATAGAGATTATGTCTCTTCAATTGCATGTGACTCTTCATATGACCCACTTTTCATGTATTAAGAGCATGATTATAATATTCATATAATGGTAATTTATCATGCTTTTAAGTTCATGAGTTACATATAATTATGTGATAAGAATTATGAAGATTTAGTGTGAAGAGTGTAACCATTTTTGCTATGAATGATAGAATTAACCTATCATATAATGGGGTAACCTAAAGGTTCTCTTGATAGGAGAAATAATAAAGATAAAGTAATGTGAGAGGTCCCTAACCTAGAGATGCATATATACATGAGCTTGTGAAGTATATATCCATCATATAGAATACAAGCATAAAGGTCTCGTAGGTTAGAAGATACTCTTGAAAAATGAGTGAAGGACAAACAAGTAGTGTAAAAGAATCTCTTGTTCAAGAGTTATCAAGTAACAATAAGACTTGGACAAACATGGCTAGAGGTAATATTCTATGTAATTTTCCTACAATCTATACTATTTATTAGTTAAGTACTAGTTGTATATGGCACATTCGATGCGTGTGCATAAAAAAGTTAAAATAATTAAATATTATTTATTAATTTTTTTGGTTGTAGGATAAATAATAATATGAAAATTATTATGATAACAAAGATAAATAATTTTGAAAGAGAATATTTGGAGTAGGAGAAAGAGAAAAGAAATATTAATTAAATAAAAAAATAGGTTTTTATTAATTGTAGATTGGGGGGGGGGGGGGGGGGGGGGAATAAAAGTTAGTTCGTGGAGAAAAAGAGGAAAAAAATTAGCATACCAAAATAAGGAAGAGACAAAAAATGTGCTCTCCTTTAATAATATAGATAGATAGATACGATGGCATGCAATATCTCCATGCATAATTTTTAGTAATGCTTTTATTTTATTGAAACTCATAATTTGTTTCTTTATATTAAAATTTGTCATTGTCTTACAACATATAAAATTATCTAGTAACTTTTTTTAATGCAGTAATTATCATTTACTCAAATTAACTTAAAAAATTGACACTCTTGTAGAATATATATTATATGAATTGCATGATAGTATTTATATGCAAAATAAGTACCAATATGTCATTTTAATTTCAATTCACAATAAACTTAAACAAAAAAAATAGTAAATTTAATTTTTTAGTACATGTAATTGCATGGAATAATTTTGTTTAATTGGTATCAAAATATCACTTTAAGTTTATAAACCTCTTCCCTTTATAATAGTATACATACTAGTGTGTGTGGCACATCAAAATTTGTGTGCAATTAATTTAAAATATTAAGATATAATTATTATACTTTTAAATTATATATTTAATTAAATAAACAACAATATTATAAAGATAGAGGTTGTGAGTAGTTATTTATAGAAAAGTGGTGAAGAAAAAAGATGAAAGTTGAGAGAGAGAAAAAGTAGAGGTTCAGTACAAAAACTGCTAAAATAATTAAAAAATAAAAAAATAACAGACCAAAAAAAGGAGAGACACCAATTAGGTGCTTTCGCAATATAAAGGTATATATATATATATACATATATATATACTAGTGTGTGTGCCACACACAAATGAGTGTGCATAATTAAATAAAAAAATTAAAAAGTTATTTATATTTTTAAAATTTATTTTAATTGAAAATTTTAGAAATATTTAAATTAAAAAAAATTATAAAGAGTTAGTGGAAGTTGAAATGAGAACAACGTGAAGGTGTAGAACAGTAGTTTAGGGTTGTAGAAAAACCGGAGGGTGGGAAGTTAACAAAAAACTAAATTAATTAAATTAAATGTTAAAAATTATATAAATTAACGGACCAAAAAATAAGACACTAAAATAGTGCTCTCACTACACCTATGTGTGTGCAACTTTTATAAATACTAACAGTTGTAGCACACGATTCCCGCGCGCGTAAATTTTTTAACGGTAAATCAAGACAAATACAAAAGTTCTTCTAATTCTAAATGAAACGAAGTTGTATTTCTAATTTGAGTATTGTTCTTCAAAATAAAAATTGTTGAACTCTTAACTCATTTATTGCAACTAATGTCTCGTAACTTGATATAAGAGAAATACCTCAATATACTTATAAATTAGTATATAAAATTATCGGATAACATTGATTTATACCATCATATGTGTTTTCTAATAATAAGATCAAATATGTTTTTAAAAAAAGTGATTTAATTCTTAAGATGTATATATAAATATATGATCATATCAAAATAGAATCATTTTATTGAGATTATCAATCAATTCATTTCGCTCAAAATTAGCTATCAATATATATATATATATATGTATAATCATCAGAAAAGCCTTGAGATTATTAATAATTTATCTGGCACCAATGAGGTCTAACTCTATTGGCGAAGCTGAGGCCCATAATCTTAAAGGTCATGGGTTCGAACCCTACTAGGTGCATGTGGTGTTGTCTGCTATATAGCAGGAGTTAGTCTACTGCATAGTAAATGGGTTGTCTAATGTAATAGTAGGATGTTATTGAGTAGGATATGATATTATAATAGTTTTTATTACATATAAATATCGACAACAATGATTGTATTTGTAATTGATTATTTCAATTAATAATAATCCATTTATCTTGCGTGTAAGAACCATGTGATTATAAGACAATTTCTGATTTGAAAACTAATTATTTTGGCATACGCCTGAAAAATATGTTTATAGAAATTATATATCTCCAAGTGCATGAATCCCATACCAAAACTCCTAATTATTTCAAAATGGCACTTCATGTTGCATAAATTAGACAAAGTAATACAAAATTAAATTAGTAAATTTACTTACTATTTGACAGAAATCTAAACAACTAAAAAAAAAGAAGCAATTCTGCATTACGTAGAAAAAACCTGATAATTAAAAGAGCAAGTTTCAATTTGTATTAAAGGTCACTTACTATCACATAAAATATTTAGATTGGATACACTGATAAATTCCAAATAATAAGAAGATGATGAGAAATAAAATACTTCAAAGCATGTCTTCTTAATCATAAATACAATAATTTCAGCGATTACGAGTAGTTAATACTTAATCGTATATAATAAAATCAATATCTGTCTATTTTTATCTTTTAAAAATTAATATTGTAAGTATTTTTAAAATTATGTACTTGCCCTAAAATCAGAATCCTGCTGTTGATTTTCTTGAGGGCAAATTGCAATTTACCTACCTGTGATACAGGTAAAAGGCAATTAGTCTCACTGTGAGAAATAAAATAGCAATTCATCTCCCTATGTTTTCTAAAATACAGCAATTTACCTCCCATAGATTTTTCAAATCGAAGTAATTTACCTTCGTAAATAGAGATGTAAATTGCTTCATATTAAAAAATACAAAGGGATAAATTATTATTTTTTTATAAGAGAATAATTTACTCATTTACAAGATCATACAAAAGTAAATTAGTATTTACCCTTTCCTTGAGGTGGGAGCAGCCTTCCAAAAACCCTCGGGCCATTGCCTCTCTTTTCTTCCGGTAGGTCACAACATCCTCCATGTCCAGCTTAGCCTTGGCAATCGTCTGCCCTCATTCTTCATTTCTCACAACAATGCTTAGCCCAAGAAATTTGTTGCTCAAGTATGAAATTTCAAAGAGAAACACAAATTAAAATTTATCAATGTTCATACAAAATTTTGTATCTGCAGAAATGGACTATAAGAAAAGGAAAATATGGACAAAATAAATTTTATTTGATTTAAAAAAAAAGTTGATACAATCTCTTCTGATTTAAAGAGAATCCCCTGATTCTTCGCTTCGAATATAGATTCAAGGGCTTGAAACTTGATCTTGGATGTGAATGTGTAATTTTATCCGAATTTGTGGAGCAAACTACGTGTCACATTGAAATTTGATATCAAGGCTTGATGATTTGATATCGTGGAAGAGGCGCGGGTGCAGTGCTTTGGTTATAGCAGAGGACTTTTGGACTTAAGTCCCTTTCGATTTGTTGTGACTTGTGTGTATGTCTGTTTGTCATGACTTGTGAGAGGTAAAAGGCCTTTATTTATAGGCATGAGTAGGGCTGCAGTAACTTGGGCTCACGTCTGTTGGACTTGTACACCATGGACTTAGATATAGATTCATTAACTATCGGGTAGTATTTGAACATGTTTTGACCCAATTAGCTAATTCAAAATAAAAGATAACTTGTAATTATCTTGGATCAATCCATAAAAATACATAAGATCCAGATTTAGTATGGTCACATATACAAATTTATCATCTTGAAATCAACCTAAATTTATTATGAACTTTAATTTAGAACCATTATTTAACTATTTTGTTTTGGACTTTTAATCGATAATTTATTCCAAACAATCAGAAATTTGAATCTAAAAATTAGGGAGTGGTAGTCCTAACAAACCACGCAGTTCGGGCGAAGATGAAAAACACGAACAATTTGCCGGAAACAACAATTGCGTTAGGAAGAAAGAGAAAACGAAGCTCTCAACATCTCACTTTAGGGGTGAATATGGAGAATCCTATTTAAAATTTTAGTTAAATCTTTTTTTTTTTTTTAATAATTCCGTTGAGAGTACTAAAAATGGCATATAATGTATATAGGTATGCACATTGTGAGTATAAAATTCTTTTTTTTACTAGACACTGTGGCAAACAGTATCTGCGTGCGTAATATATAATTTTATTGAAACTCATAATTAGTATATTAAAGTTTGTCATTGCCTTGCAACCTCAGATACAAAACTGGTAATAACCTCTTTCAATGCATTGATTAAAATACATTATTATTTATAATTTAAATAAAATTAAAACTTTATACAATATATATATTCATTAGCTATGGTTATATGTACATGCAAAATTAAAATTAATTTATTGTGTTTAACTTAATTAATAAAAAATAAAACCAAAGTGAGTAAATTAAGTTTGTGAATGTAGTAATTTTATGGAATTAATTTTCTTAAGTAAAGTAATTGAGTAGTTAATTATATAAGGGAAGTTGGAAGGGCATTTTTGGTATTTAAAATTTTGGTACTGGTAGAACTACTACTTTGAGTCTATAAAATAAATATAAATAAATAAAAAAAAAAAATTGACGGGAAAGTGGGGAGGTGGGAAAGTGATGAAAATGGTGGTGTGGGGGAGAACATGGGGCAAACAAATCAGCAACTGACCGTTAATCTTGATGAAATTATTTAATGGTATTTTTAAACTTTTTAAAAGTATAATTGGCAAAAAAATTGATGCAACGGTATGAAACCGTCATTTAAGAGTGTAAAATGCCTTCTTTTTGTAAATAGTACTAGCAACCATACCGCACGGGGTCCCCGCGTGTATAAATTTTTAAGTATAAATAAAAACGACACAATATTTTTTTTAATTGTGAATAAAATAAAAATGTACTATTTAATCAAAATGATATAAAATTACACATTATTTACTTTAGCACGCATAATTTTATGCTCATAAGTTCTCTAACTTAATGCATGCAACTATTTTTTGTGCACATGCAACCTGAGTGTGCTTGATTAGCATTTTTAATTATGTTCCCGCAGTATAATTTTTTTAAGTATAAGCTTAAATAAACACAAAAATTCTTATAATTGTAAATTCTAGCAGTCTACGCACGCATATGCATGAACAAATAAAAATAAATTATTGGGTAAATTA
Source organism: Sesamum angolense (assembly GCA_034509725.1). Lineage (NCBI taxonomy): Eukaryota > Viridiplantae > Streptophyta > Magnoliopsida > Lamiales > Pedaliaceae > Sesamum > Sesamum angolense. The sequence goes on from JACGWL010000015.1 coordinate 1,561,103, forward strand.
CAACAACCTCCCGTGAGGTTTGGCATAATTACAAATACCCCCTTATTATTTGAAAATTTATAAATACCCCCTTGATGTTTGATGAAATTATATAATCCTTGAATGGGGAAGTATGAAATTGTTAACTTTGCCCTTGCAGTATTTTTTTTTATTTTTTTATAAAAATTAAAAACTTATAAAAATATCAAATGGGGTGGATGGAAAAAATTTAAAAATTATAATAAAATTATCCACTTAGTCCATAAAAAATTTAAAATAAATTAATTTATAATTTTTAATCCACATGACATTTTGATCAGTTCACCACAAAAATGATGGAAATCTAACAGATTGGCTAATTGTTAGACGACCGTAAACATCAAGGGGATATTGGTAATTTTTAAAATAAGAAAATATTCATAATTATGCCAAATCTCATGGAAAATCGTTGTAATTTACCCTAAATTACTATAAAAGTGTTAAAATACATTAATCAATTTGCCTAAATTACATACTTTAGGCAATTTTAATATATTACCAAATTTACATTGAAGTTTAGTAAGTCATTGACCAATATATATTAGGGAATGTCTAAAACGATACTATGAAAAAGAATTAAGTAAATGTATAATAAAATCAACTTAAAAAAATATTTAATGGATGAGCGTAATTGCATAAATCAAGAGGAAGTTTTTTTTTAAAAAAAGAAAATATTCCAGTAATAAATAAACAAAAAAAATTTATTGAATAAACAATAATCAATAACTATATAAAAGATATCAAAATAAATAAATAAATAACAAACTACACCTACTACAAACATTAAAAACTGAAAAAGAAACGAATAGAATATTGGCATATATGCACAGCCCTTTTTTTTTTCGTTTTAATCTTGGTCTTTGAGGATTCTAATTACAAACAATCAATAATATGCAAATTCAAAAAGTGAAATTTAGTACTTTCATTTATAAAGAAGAAGAAGTAGAAAAAGAGAGAATAAATGAATTGATATTTGAATTCTCATGCCTTCAATTGACGCCAAGCAAATAGCGATAAGATTAAATAGTAGAAAATATCCGCTACAAAGAGACAATTCCAAAGAAAATCGACAAAGATTGGGACATTGCAAACTTGGATTCAGTGAAACATTCAAAGAACTTGAAGAAATATATCACAAAGAAGAGGCCTTATAGACTCAATATGAGGGTTTTCATACCTGCTACACCAATTTATTAAACTATCTAAAATACCCTCTTATGATATAGATGATTCATTGTCTACTCCATTCTCCACTCTCCAAACTCCAAACCCCCCACGTAACACACATTTCCACTCTGCTCGTTCTTTCTCTCTTTCTCATAAACCAATCAAAATCTTCTTTAGAACAACGGAAAACTCACTCTTCATTCTTCCACTGTAGCTTCGCTCTTTGCATGGACTGAGCTGTGACACCAAAGGAGGAAACGAGAGAGGAGGCCGTGCGGTGGTTGAGAAGGAAACGTAGAGGTGAAACTGGTTTTATTGTTTCTTTTTCTGTTTGTGTTCGTGCAAGAGTAAGTATACTTTCATACAGGCTCACCTCTACCTTTTCCTCTCAACCACCACACGAGCTCCTCTCCTTTGGTGTTGCAGCTCAGTCCATGCGAAGACCGAAGCTATAGTGGAAGAATGGAGAGTGAGTTTTCTATTATTCTGAAGGACATTGTGATCAGTTTATGAGAGATGGACAGAAATAAAAAGAGGAGTGGAAACTTGTGTTACGTGGGTGGTTTGGAGTTTGGAGAGTGGAGGAGAGTATGAATCGTCTATATCATAAGAGGGTATTTTAGGTAGTTTATAAAATTGGTGTAGCAGGTACGAAAACCGTCATGTTGAATCTATAAGGCCTCTTGTATTTAATATAGTATAGATAAATTAGAATTTAATTATGTCTTTTTAATTTACACTTAAAAATTCATGGTCGCGGGGATCGGGTGCACCAGTTGTTAATAAAATATTTATAAAATTTTATTATCTAGTAAAGTATATATAAAAATAATAAATTAATATTAAATTTATAAAAAATTATGACAAAAAAAAAATAAAAAATTAAAAAATAATAACTATAAAAAAATAATGGAGGAGTGGGAAGTTAGATGAAAAATTAAAAAAAAAAAGCAGATAAATAAAAATAGACTAAAAAAGGAAGAGATACCAGAGGTGCTCTCCCTTAATCTATACTACTAGGCCCCGTTTACTTTCTGGATTCGATTAAATGTTTGATAGGACTATCTTTTATTAAATGAATGATGAAAATACTCGGGATTGTTTATTAGGTGTTTACTATAGTGTATAATAAATATTGGAATATAAGTTATCCTTTGTTTACATTGGTTGATTATAACTAAAAAGGGTGCAAATGGCAAGTATGCCCTTTGTTGGCCAAAGCTATTTTTTTCATATTTTTGTTGGGTACACATCGAAAGGCATTTTTCCCAATTTTGGACGAGCCCTAGAGTGCAGAGGAGTAACTCGACGCTGCGATTTCTACCGCTCAAAGAATTCCAGGTAATCTTCTATTTCTTAACAATCAATAGCTTCAATTTCTGTTTAACTCTCTTGTAACACACAATAAGTTTTTTCATTTTTCATTTTACTGTGTTTTATGTTTGAGTATGTTAATTTTTAATATTCATTCAAGAAATTGGTCGTTCAAAAACTGTGACCTTTACCTTAACTGTAATATGTGGATGATGTAATTTTATGGAGTAAATTGTATAGATAAGTTAATGGAAAAAGGAGCAAATCTGATTGTGTTTTTTCGTAGAGAACTTGGAGTGTTTGAATGTGTTGTAGTTATGAGTATGTGTAGTCTATAATATTCATTAAAAATATGTTCGCATTTATATACTGTGATGTAAGAAAATCAATATGAAAGCAATTCCAAATTTTTTTTGATTAATTTATTGTAGCTATGGGTATGTATATTTCGGATATGAACGACAAGACGTTATTTTTTAATGCCATTTTCTTTATTTTGGAAGCTTTTAAATATGGATTCAAATAAAGGGAGTTCAAGTCGTAGTTGGTCCTCCGATAATTTTGATGGGGAGAACTTTGGTGGCGGTACACGTTGATATAATTCATCATCTAGAACTGGGTTTAGTGCTGTCTGCCGATGCAGATATTATCTTGTTACAAAAACATCGTGGACTGCATCAAATCCTGGATGGAGGTTCCGTGGTTGCCCAGGGACTAATGTTAGTTGAGTGCATTTTCAATATTGTATTTTATCAGTTTCGTAATTATAATTTATTTGGTTGCACTTATTAAATTTTCATTTGCACAATGCAGGGTACATATTGTGAAGCTTTTGAATGGATGGATCCTCCAATGTGTGCCCGAAGTTGTGTTGTAATTCCGGAATTACTAAAGAAGCTTAATGTCTACGAGAAGAAAATTGAGAAAGTTCCACTGCTACGTGCCGAGTTACGCAAGGAGTATGTTGTCAAGCGTATGCTTTTACTTATAATTGCAATGTTAGTTATATTATTTTGTATAATGTTGTTTATTATTCTAAATCAGCGCAACCCAAAAAGTTTGAAATGTATAGTTTAGGGATGTAGATGTGGTGACAATTTGTATCCCGTAATGTAAGAGGGGACTTGAATCTATGCACTGTTGTTTAGCACGTATTTTTTGGTATCCTGCGTGCAAATTATCATGTGTATGTGGTCTTCTATATTACTTTTGTCCAACTGCCATGTTGGACTGTACATTCCCGTGACTGCCACCCATGTGAACATAGCAGCCTTTGTTGATTTTATTCTTACTTTTCAAGATTTGATTCTTTTTTGTGATTTTTTTGAGTTGATGATTATTGGAAAAGTAGGTCTATTTAACAAGGTAAAATCTAGCACTCCATGTAAGATTTTATTTCAAAAAGAAAATGGCCCCTGATGCAGCAACAATCCAGCAAAGGCGTTTCTATAATACCAATTGGACTAGAGATATGGAGCGAACTTTCTTGGATGCTATTGTTGAGCTTATACAACTTGGTTTGGTAGAGCCTGGTTATCCAGACATGTTCACAATACAGTGTGGGATGACTGAGGTTAACAAAAGATTTGGTACATCCTTTGACTATCTATACTTTGAAGATAAGGAACGAATTTTGTACGAAAGGTATCTTTTATTTTCATAGGTCATTGAGATGGATGGTGTTTTTTATGACCCAAATACAAATGAGTTATTTGCTGAAAAAGCTATTTGGGATTACGTTTGCGAGGTAAACTTATATTTTGAATTTTAAATATCCATTATTAACTGAATTAGTATGTAACCTGAATATACTTTCATTGTTTAGAGAAAGGCCGCTCTGAAGGCATATATCAATCTACCAAATCCTGATTGGTAACAATTAAAGATAATATATCAAGATCCAACGCCATGGAGGTAACTGATGAGGATGAGGACAATGTAGGTAATACAAGTACAGAAAATGCTAACCAAGATGTCATAAGTCTTTCACCACAGAGTGGCGATAATTCGGTTTAAGAAATTCTGTTTAAGTAATATAATGTGGTATTTGATAACATGTTTGTTTGTGCTTGTCTTATTATTACTAGTATTCTGTTGAGTGTGCTTCTGGTTGTTTGAATGGTAGTTGTTTTTGGTTTTATAATGTACTTGTGTTGCACTCGGTTTAATTATGTAATGTGAATGGTTATAATTTAGACATGATAGTTTGCGATTGGCGTTATTTGTAAGAACATCTTAATCTTTGTCTTTGTATCACCTTTTTTTAATTTTGTCTCATTGAAAATTATATTTGCAGTATATGTAATTATAAACGATTGCAATTCTTTGTCTTTGGTCATTATTTGAATCGAATGGCAGCCTTTCCATATTCCCACATCACTTTTCAGATTCCTGTATTCTCTCTATGCATTGGGAATAGAAATGTTGCTTAGATTCCCTTCATTTCTGCTATGAAGATTGTGTAAATATTCCAATCCTCATTGGTACTTGAGATTTTGTCTTTTCAATATCTATTCAACAATGCATCCCCCTCCATTCCGACTTACATGTATTTCACCCCACACAACTCAAATTGTAGCATACGGTTCTCTTCATTCCCCATAGTTCCCCTTTTTTTATGTAAACATGACAAGGGCACACCCTTCACCCGCTCACAATGAAATCTCCAATGCCACTGCGAATTATTCTCCACAACCAGTACCCACTCCTCCGCGTCAACAAAAAATGTTGTATACTCCTACTTGGACAGCCGCGCATGATCAGTGTTTTATCGATGCTCTTTCGGATGCCACTGCTGAAGGGAGAACTCATGAAGATGGTGGTGTAAACAAGGAAGCATTAGCACATGCGACTGAGGTGGTAAATTTGGTATTGAAAGAGGCTTTCACAATCGATCAGAACCGTGCAAGGCTTGAGAAGCTTAGGGAGCGCTATGAGACTTTCAAGTTCCTCATCTCAAAGCCGGAAGTTTTGGTCCCGGTGTGATAATACGATGCATGTTCCATCCTCATTTTGGGAGGAAATCATCCAGATAAAAACTTTAAACCACCCATTTGAATTGGAGCATACTTTGTAACATGTTTTTTTGTTTATGCGAAGGTGTATCCTTTGGCAAAGGCGTATGAACGAGTTGGTGATCCAAACTAGGGTCCACTAAAGTTCATCTTCATGCGCCAAAGTCTTCCAGCCGAATTCACTTTGACGGATGAAGCAGGATCATCCAATGCTCATGAACTTGTTGTTGTGGAGGATGTAATTGATGTTGAGGCTATTGTGGAAATCTCTTCAGATTCGGACAAGTGAAGTGTGGGATGTTTATGTTTTAAGTTAGGTCTATTTTATGTTTGGTATGCTGCTTTGTTGACTGTGCTTGTGGTTTATATTAATTACCGTTTCTGTTGGGTTTGGTTATCATTTTTTGATGAATGTTCGTAATGTTAAACATATTTCTAGTAAAATATAATTCGTCCCCAAACATAATTATATATGCCGAGATGATAATGAAAGCTGCAATTCACAAAAAATTGATAACAGAAGATGTTAAAATGTAAATTTGTAATGTAACATAGACGAAAACTGGTAATGAAAGCTGCAATTCATAGAAATATAATTTTCAGATTATAATGATCTAATGCGATGACAAAATGTTCGTACTAAAACGTGACAAAAACATTAGTGTTACAAACACTTAATTCCTGCAAAATGGTTTAATGCAGTCGGGTATAATCACATGCCAAATTAGGCCAACGGACTGCTAGATAAGTCATGTGTACATGTTTTCAAAAAAGATGGCTTAACAACATCTACTACATTCTACACCTTACCCGGCGCCAACATTTTGACAAATGTTTCCTTACCAGCCGTTGACATAGTCATAAATAAGTCCAAATATGCTTTATTGTTTACTAGTTTTTCCGAAATAATGCATTTCTCTTCAATCGTCAAATCAGGAATCGGTTCAACAACACTCCAGACTTGTTTACGAGCTTGTGATTCTTCAGCCTCCATGCCAAAATGTTTGGCGATGTCACCTAATCTACGGTTAGTAATATTAACGAATACCTCAAATTTCTCGCCAATGTTAGTAGCAACCATTTTTCGCTTTCGTGAACTAACTCGCTCTATATCAGCTCGATTCACAGTCGGTTGTGTTGTAGCAAATGCGAACGAGTTCACAAACTCATCATCATCTCTATATAAACTAGGATCAAGTGTAGGAACATAATATTCAGGCGTAATAGGAACATTTTTAGAGCACTCGGTTTCTACGTGTTGCCAGGATTACGTGGTGCAAGGATAGGATCAAAGCCACGTTCACCTGTTGCTCTATCCTTTCCAAACACCTCACACCATTGTGCATAGTACGGGAATGATTTATACCGTAATGTCTTTGTGAATGAATCAATATGTAATATGATCCCGTTAGAGCAACAACCTATTATTATTCAAATTCAATAGACAGTTAGATTAAGGAGCATATATTTACCTTAGCGAAGCTGTCGAAAATGTTGTCCTTTACGTCAATAGTGTTGGTGGTCTGACACCAACCAAAACCACTTCGGCCCATCATATCATTAATACAGCCATACGTCTTCTTCCACACGTGAATCTTAGAACTTATAATGGCTCTGCCTTTAATCCGCTATTCAGACAGGCCTTATTCAACAACTGTTCCAGAACACCTAAGTATCCCGTCCGGAAGCCATTGTCAGACTTCCACCCCGTACGCATAATCTCCCTTAAACATTCTAGCAACGCTTCTTCCTCCACAGTAGACCACACATGGTGTGATAATTTTTCATTCCATTTAACTCCTCTTCTATGAACTCCTTTGCTCGCATCATCATCCATGAGTAACTAACAAAGCACGAAGAACACACAATCACATTAAACTATATAGTTTCAGGTGCATACATAGAAAATTAAATCATTATTTATAAATCAAGACAACACACTTATTAAGACTTCATTATAAAAGCATTCAAGTTCCATCACACAATGTTTTCACAACATAAAGCCATAAATGACAAATCTGCTTAAGTTTCAATCATGCAACATAAAAGCAAGTAATAGAAATCATGAGTGTCCACGCCACTCATTGTACATTGACTTAGCAGTTTCATCCTTACACGAATTCCAAACTGAGTTTGTCTCCACAGTGCCTATGTATTTAGTGTTTTCGACGTCACCGAGAGAGATAGACTCATTCATTTCTGTTTTTAACGGATCAACAGACATCTCTTGACGTATGAAATTGTGTAAGAGACAACAAGCTACAATTATGCGATTCTAGTCATCGATGTTATAGAACGAAGGGGATCTTAGTATTGCCTAACGAGCTTTCAGTAGACCGAATATACTTTCGATCACATTATGAGCGGATGCATGCTTCATATTGAAAAACTCTTGATGATTTTGTGGCGTGTTATTTCCTGACTCTCATTCTTTGAGATGATAACGAACCCCTCAGTATGGTGACAAAAACCCTTCACCGTTGCTATATCCACTGTCAACTAAATAATAATTCCCTACAAACGCAATCAATAATAACGCCAATGTTACTCATCATCGAATTATGTAGCTGTTGGACAGTTACAACTGCGAAAGATTCATACGTCTAGGTATTTTAAGGCCCATGGGATGGGTAATTGCATCTCGAAGTACTCTACTATCAGCGGCACTACCTTTCCATCCTACTAGGACTATATGAAACGCATATCTCTATCACACACACCAAGAACATTCACAGTGATAGAGCCTTTACGTGTCCTATTCCTACCTCTATCTTCTGCTTTAACACGAACATTAATGTACGTTCCATCGAAAGCTCCCAAAGAACCCTGCATGTTTTTAGTAAGAGAAATTGGAATTTTTACAGATCACCAATGTGCATTTTGTAAAAAATGTGAAAAGAAGAGTAAAATAATTACCTCAAACCACTTCCACCTCGGACAACTGCTGTTTGGTGGCACCGGGCTAGGATTGGCGAGCAACAAGGGGTGGAGTCTCAAAACAGTGTTAAGCACACAATGAAAGTGCTTAATAACAGTTCGTTCGGAACGTATGGAGTCATATTTCACAGTATAATTTTTCTTATGATGTGCTAGAATGCTTAAAAACATAACTACTTGTGAAGATAGTGGTACGTGTTTTGAATCTTGCAATCCTCCTTGATTTCGCAATATAAGACACAACTTCCCAAATGCATTCCTACTTATTCTTAAATTTTCAATACAGGCGATGTCACTAAATTCAACAAGCCTCCGCATAAGATGAATTTGTGTAGGTACTTTGTTTTGAAGGCTGTATGTTAAAGTTCTCCGTGCTCGTGAACATTCTAATTGTGACCTCCAAAATTGATATAATCGATAAAATAACATTAACATCCGGAATGCATCAACCAAAATGTCTTGAATGGCAACATAAACCTCTAATTTCTCTTCGAATTGCATCCTAAGACAAAACATATTATTTACACAAGATAAGCAATTCCACAACTATGAATGTACAATTTAAGAAAAAAAAAAAATTCAAGCTGTGTATAAAAAGCAAACCAACAAATTCAATGTAAATAAAATACAAAAATAAAAAATAGTATTCAAGATGGAACGAAAATGAATATAAAAAATACATTTCAATATATAAAATAATAATCCCTAAATAACAAGAAACATTATATTACGCCATCAAACATAATAATATACATTTTTATTAAATATTAGCAATTTTGCGTAAGCACCAAAATAATCTGTTAAAAGAAAAACAAAGCAAAAAATTAAATAAACTTGCCCATGAACTACAAATGAGCAAACCAACCTTTCAGCTTAATTTGTTGCTAACGTCGACTCCTACCTCCAGATTTCTACACAATGACAAAAACGAATCAAAATCAAAACCAAATCCGAACAAACAACTTGTAGATCAGGGTTTTTGTTTCAATTTGCAGCTAAAATAAGTTGGGTTTTGTGGGTGTTGCAACAATTATTGAAGAAAGAACACCATTTCATAACAAAATGTGGAGTTCGGACAGAACACTCACCTAAGTCACCAATTCTTCTTCTTCGAGTCGGTAGGAAGTGTAATATGCCCAACTACACTTTCATTCCTAATGATGAGTGTAATGAATGATATGAGATTAACAATGTAAATTTAAATTCAAAAATAAGGGGCAATATTGACTTTTTGCATAGCTACTAAATGGGTGATAAGTCATCTCAGCAAAAAATGAAGGATGAGTTATTCCTGTGCTACAGTAAAATTGGCCGGGCTAGGGGGGAAAACTCGGGCCCCCATCAATTGAAGTAAACGCTTGATTAGGTTGTATTATTTCACTTATATAACCTAATCATAGCAAGTAAACGCAGCCCTAGTGTGTGTGGCACCCACACATGTGTGTGCAATTAATTTAAAATATAATAATATTATTCTGATTCTTTTAAAATATTTATTTTAGTTAAATAAATAAAAAATATAAAAAGAATAGAGTTGTGGGTAATTATTAAAAGAAAATGGTGAAAGAAAAAGAAACATGAAAGTTGAGGAGAGAGAAATAATTAGAAGTTCAGAAAAAAGAAAAGAAAGAAAAAAAACTATTGATTTTTTTAAACAAATAAAAGATAAAAGACCATAAAATAATTAGATACCAATTAAACAAAAATGCAGGCACTTAATTGGAAGAGTGATTTGAGGTTTAGAGGAGTGGGGTAGTGGGTGGTTAGTAAATTAATTAGTTAATAAATAAAGAAATGAATAAGTTAGTTAATTAATTATTAGTAAATTAATTAAAACATAAATTGACAGACCAAAAAATGGGAGACACCAATTAGGTGTTCTCCCTTAGTATAAAAGTATAGATTATGAAGAGAAGGAGTTTTGTAGATATAAAGTGGTAGTTTTTGTACCACTACCCTTCAACTTCCCAATTAATGTTAAATTAACTACTCAAGAAACTTGATTCCATGCAATTACATGTAATCAAAAATTAAATTTAGGCAAAATTATATTTTTGGTCTTGTAACTTTAGGTCGTTAGCACTTTTAGTCCTGTAACTTAATTCATTTACATATTTAGTCCTTTTTTGATGAATTTAGTCCTAAGCATCTCACATTTGGTCATTTTTTTTGACAAATTTAGTCTTGTATTGACAATTTTAGTTCCATTCACACTATAATAAATCTTATTTTTGGTCCTGTAACTATGTGTTGTTAGGACTAATATTGCCAATAGAAGACTAAATTTATCAAAAAAGGATCAAATGTGAGATGCTTAGAAGTAAATTCATCAAAAAAAGGACTAGATGTGTAAATGAAGTAAGTCGCAGGACTAAAAGTGCTAACGACCTAAAATTATAGGACCAAAAGTGTAATATTTACCTTAAATTTATACTCTCCCTTCCAAAAAAAAAAAATTACTCTCATTTTTGTTAAGTATATTCTTAATTGAAATTGAAAAAACATATTAGTATTTGTTTTGTATGTATAATATTATCAATATAACATATACTTTATAAAGTATCAACTTATAATTTAATTTGAATAAAATATGCATTGATAATTAATGTATTAAAAAGTTTTACAAGACAGATTTTGTATATGAGGTTGTAAAACAACGATAATTTTTAATAACAGAACAAATTTTGAGCTTCAATAAATTAAAAATATTAATAAAAATTATGTGCACAGGTGTTACGTGCCACCACATCTAATAAATAGTATAGATAGTATAGGTTAGGGATTATAGTAACTAACTACCTCTTATTGCCAAAATATATATTGATTACGATGCCTTCGTGCATACTTATTTTACACAAAATGACCATTTGTTTTAATGTCTTGCCAAAATGACCATCTTTTTTATATTTTACACAAATTGGTATAAGTAATAATATTATATTCATGAATATAAAAATTAACCAAAAAAAATAAAAACAAATTCTTTATTTTATTCTATTCTCTTTTCTTATAACTAAAATAAATATAATGAAATTTAAATTATGCAAACACATTGGGTGCGTTTGGATAATTAACACTATTTATTATGCGAGAGACCAATAGAATAACCACCATGGTTGACAAAATATGAATTATATAAAATGTCTTTACTAGACATATTTCTCTACGGTTAATTAATATTTGTTATGATTTTACTTATGGTAAAAAAATATAGATCACAGTTGATATTGCTTGCTGAAATAACGGATAATAGTCATTGAAAAATCGTGGTTAATTAATATTAATCATAATTTTTTATTTTTTAACTATGGTAATTAACCATAGTGAAAAGTCATATTTCCACTAGTGTTAATACAAATCTTGATTTATTACCTGGCTATAAGATTGATTTTCTTAAGAAAAATATAAATCATTTTGGCTTAAATATATCTTTGGTCCTATAATTTTGACACATTTTTCTTTTTATCCTTTATCTTTTTAAGATTACACAATAATTCTATAAATTTTTTATATTTCTTGATTTTCATCCTTTGGGTGCCGTAAAATTTGTGTATTTTCATCCTTCATAAAAGTTTTATAATTGAATATAACTCTTATTGAAGGATAAAATACACTAAAAATAGGATGAAAATACTTAATTTTATAATTGAATATACTTAAGTATTGAACGGGTATAATAAATACACAAAAAGGCCATTAAGTATTATAAAATTAAGTTACTGACTGTTGAAATTTTTTAAATTTAAAAAAATTATTAAATATCCATTTTATATATATTTTCATTGAAAAATATGATAAATATTTTTATTCATTTTGTCCAAAAAGTTTTAACTTTTGGTTAAAAACATTGATACCCCCTCTATATTATTTGTATTGGCCCAAGGCAAATCAGTTGGCCATAAGCAGGTGAGAAAAGCCCATAGAGCCTTTTCTTTCATCTGTATTGAACAGACAGGCCTAGGAGCAAGCCTATTATAAGCCCACCATGTAATCAAATAGCTAGGCAGATTCGTTATACAAATTGCCAACACATTGAGGCACATCACTGTAAAATATTTATGACAAACTCTTCACTATTTACTAGCAAACTTGCTGATTAGCAGCACTTAACCAAATCCCGAAAGACTAGGACAAACTGGGAAAGAACTCAGTCAAAAGGCCATAATTCTTTCAAGATAAGTCCAAATCCTGAGATTCCTTACTGTCATTTAGCTAGCTCATGTAGCTACCTAATGCCAACAGATTCACCGTAACTACTCTTTGGATTCTGCTCCATGAAGGCCTATAAATGAAAGTTTCATGTTGTCATTTGGTAACATTTATCTTCATAATCGCACTCATACGTGCAATATTAGAAGCATGCCCCACTCATCCATATGCCTACTCAACCCTTCAAAGTCCTTTCAGCACCTTGCCCATCGCCAAACGGGAAATCGACATAGTATGTTCTATCCCTGTTGCACAAGAATGACACAAATGCTTGCTGGTAGCAATGGGCTACTTCAGGAAGTGGGTAAAGCCCGAGCCCCTTGCCAAGATCACGGATAATGAAGTGCTAAAATTTCTTTGGAAAAATATAGTCTATAGGTATGTTTTACCTCGTGAAATCATTTGAACAATGGTTGTCAGCTTCACGACTAAAAAATCCTGGACTGTTGTGTTGATCTAAGCATCCAGCAGCGGTTTATCTCGGTGGTCAACCCCTAAGCTAAAGGACAAATGGAGGTCACGAATAGAATATTAGTGTACGTAAGCTTGAAAAAGCAGGAGAACAATAGGTCGATGCCCTGCCTGGTGTACTATGGTCTTACAGGATTACCCCAAATCCACCACACGAGACACCCATTTCAACTTGGTGTACGGATCAGAAGCCATTTTCCCTACTGAAGTAGGGCCCAAAACCTTCAGAGTCCAACACTATGAACAAGAAGATAACAATATATTGTTGATTACTAATTTGGATTTAATAGTTAAAGTTCGAGAAGATGCCCAAACTCGATTGCAAAGATATATACAGAAGGTGGTGAAAGCATATAATAGAAGGGTGAGAAGAAGAGAATTTCAAGTGGGGGACCTCGTGCTAAAGCGAGCAAGTTCTCTGAAACTAGTAGGAAAGCTGACGCTCAATTGGATGGTCCTTACAAGATCACCAGAATCATTAATTTCGGACTCTAGGAATTGGAAGACACAGATGGCAAGAAGCTCTTTTAACCCTAGAATGCCTACAATATCAGGAAATTATACTCCTAAGAGCTTGCTCTTACTCATGATTTTATTGTTTTACTAGCTAAGTACTTTCTTGCTAAAATATGAATGGTTCTCGTTCTCCCTGCTATATTCTATGCTGGTAACATGTTGATAACCCTTCTAGCCTAATAACCCACCCTCAGTCGACGCATGCATACTTGCTGGCTTCGAGCCCTAGTAAATTGCGCTTAGCTGGCGGCCACACACTTGCTAGCTTTGAGCTGTAATAAGCTGTCACCAACTGGCGTACCCATACTTGCTGACTTCGAGCCCTATTAAGTTGCCCTCAGTTGTCACACACACACTTGCTGGCTTCAAGCCCTGATAAGCCTCCCTCAGATGGCGCAGTCAGTTTCATTCATTTTTCTGTATCGGTCGCTAGCCCTGATAAGTCCCCTATAGCCGGTGAATTCTTGATCATTTCATTGGCTATGAATCGTAATAAAGTTATCTCTAGTAGGCATATTTGCTTAGTATACTATTTCATAGCTTGCATGCACTTGTTATATGGATTACTCTCTCAATCTTTGCTAAACAGGGTCAATTTTCCTTGATCCTAAGTGAGAAGGTTCTAAAGTGTGCCGTGTTACCGACCCTATTAGTAGGAAAGAAAGGATCAAGTTATATATCACCTTGCAAGATAAGAAATTACTCATTTTTTACTTAGGAAGATACTATGTTTACTGAAGCATGCAAAACAAATATCATTTACACTTGCAAGTATAGCAAGATTCGGGGTTTTCCATCTGGTCCAACAAAACCAACAATATTCAAGTCCACACTCGAGCATTCCCAAAACCTCAGACAGGAGGTACCCAAAGCTTAAAGATGTTTGTTTGTGCAGAAAAAAATAAATTACTTATCAATAAGAGGGAGCATATTCTCATTACCACTAGTTGGGGGTTCCATCCTGAAAGGAAGGGATCCTCCATCACTTGATCATCTGGACCCCCTGGAACTCCTTCCTCTTGTCCATCACGTAGAAAGATCTCTTATAGTTCACGAGGAACCTCCTCGTCCGACTCTGGGGCATCCCATAGCCCAGCATGTATATCCAGAAAGGAAGCAGGAGCACTTGGAGACCCGCATCATAAATTTAAGAGCGCAGGATCGGAACCCATGGTAGTAATACTTCAAAATACTATCCGCTATGGCTTTGAAAGTTTTTACTTTTTGAATTCCTCCAGCCTGCTAGTTCACATGTTCTCCAACACTTTCTTTCTCTCTTTGATGTAGGGGTAGCCGTGAAAGCCTCTCCTTCCTAATTTACCCCTGCTTCAGCACCACTTGCTCCAGATGTTGGTGAAGACTGTTGACATCATCCCTCATGTGTTTGAGGTTCACAAGATCCACCTTATGCACCCGATCCTTCTCTTGGATCGAAGATGATCAAATTATTATTGAATCATTTTAAATGCAGATAGAGGCACGAGTTCATTATTTTATCATTAGATACCCTAAAAAATTGTTGTTGAATGTGTTGTTGTTGGTATATGTGACCAAGAGGATGTTCCACTTTGATTTGTGAAGGTGTATATTGAAAAAACATTCATTCATAATGAGAAATTAATGCGACCGAGTGAAAATCTTAATACCATTGAAAAATTGTTAAGAAATGTGTCTTTTGCGAGTTTGTTAAGATGGAGTTTTGCTTTGAAGGTGTTTGGTGAAATGCCTTACAGAAAATATTGATTTTTTTTTGTTTGATTGCACTTGTGCTTGTGAACTGTGGTTGTGTGTAGAATAAATTGGAGATAAAGTTTGGATTTTTGTGTATTGTTAATTTGTTAGGGTTGTGTATTTTGCTTTGAAGGTGTTTGATGAAATGTTTGATAGAAGAAATTATTGTTAATTATTGTTGTGTATTGTTAGTTTGTTAATTTGTTAGGGTTGCAGATGTTGCTTTTTAGTTTTTAATGCGATTGAGCTAATTGGTTTTCAATTTATTTTTAGTGTATTCAAATGGAAAGGGAAATATTGGAGGATGATAAGAGATCGGACGATGAAATGAGGTTGGAGGATGAAGGAATTTCAGACATACCTCCAGAAGAATCGCAACCACATAGGTCAAATAGGAAAAAAACGTGTAAAACATCAAAAGTCTTGAACCACTTCATTGCTTACTCTAATGGCGAGGAAAAGCCTAGAGCTAGATGTAAGTATTGAGAACGAAATTATGCTGTTGATCCATGTAAGAATGACACTTCTACAATAAATAGTCATTTGAAAGCATGCAAGAAGCATCCTGAAAACACTTTTGCTGTATCTAATCAGATAATAACTAGTTTCAGTTAGAGTATGGATGTTAAAGAATCTTGTTCTCATGTGAAATTTGATCAAGAAGCTCTTGGGCAAGGTTTAGCTCGCATGATCGTTATGGATGAATTGCCATTTAAGTTTGTGGAAAATGAGAGATTTAGGCAATTTATACCTCTTGCACTTCCACAATTTGTGATCCCGTCTAGAACCACTATAACCAGAGATTGTTATAAATTGTTCTTTGATGAAAAAAGAAAGTTGATAAATTATTTCAAGTCTTCTGGACAAAAAATTTAATTGACAACAGACACATGGACTTCTAATCAGAGACTCACTTATATGTGTTTGACTGCGCATTACATTAATTCAAACTGGAAAATGCATAAAGTCATTCTTAATTTCATTCCATGTCCTACTCATAGAGGTGATGATGTGGGTTTGTTGATTGAAAAGTGTTTGTTGGATTGGGGGATTGATAAAGTTTTTGCTATAACTGTGGACAATGCTTCTTCTAACGACACAATTATTGCTTATTTGAGAAGAAGGTTCATTAATTGGGGGACTGCCATACTTGATGGAAAATATTTGCATATAAGATATATGGCTCATATTATTAATCTTATTGTCAAGGATGGTTTGATGGAATTGTATGACTCCATTGAGCTTGTACAAACAGTTGTTAGATATGTTCATCAATCACTTGCTAGGACAAGAAAATTCAATGATTATGTTATTGCGGAGAAGATTCAAAGTAAAAAATCATTGTGTTTAGATGTCCCTACAAGATGGAATTCAGTTTATACGATGCTAGAGACTACTTTGGTTTTTCAAGGTGTGTTTGAAATATATGAAATATGTGATGCTAATTTTCGTAATGATTTCATGCCTGGTGGGCCGTATAGTAAGATTGGGTTGCCTTTGAAACATGATTAGGTTATGATCGGAAAATTTGTAAAAGTGTTGCGGTACTTTTATGACCTAACCAATCGAGTCTCTTGGTCTTTATATGTGACATCTAATACTTTTTTGAAAGAGATAAGTGATGTTGATGATTTGTTGAATGAGTGGATTAATGGTGATGATGTTGATTTGGTAGCCATGGCACAACAAATGAAGGCCAAATTTGATAAGTATTAGGGAAATATTTTTTAAAAAATGAAATTTGATGTTATATGATCCTCGTCATAAGTTTTCCTATCTCTGATATGTTTTAAAGAATGTACATGGGCCAGAAATAGGAGAGAAAATGGGAGATCTTGGCCAAATCTGCTCTATATGATGTATTTGAAGAATACATGAAAATATATTCTTCTACTACATCACGCCTTTCTACCACTTCATCCAGTGAATCAAGTCAGGAACTAAATATTGAACGAAGGGCAGTTAGAGACTAGAGAAAGAAATGAAAATAAATGGTGTCTGAGATTGGATGTGGGCATAAGTCAGAAATGGATAATTATCAAAACGAGAAAATTGAGACAGATGAATCTCCGAGTTTTAGCATCACTGAATGGTGGAAATTGCATACACCAAGATTTCCTATCTTAGCAAGATTGGCACGAGATGTGTTAGCTATGCCTATATCTACCGTTGCATCGGAGTCCGCTTTCAGTACTGGAGGTCGCATAATCGATGATTTTAGAGCTTCATTGACTTCGAAGATAGCACAAGCTCTAATTTGTTGTCAAGACTGGATGCATCGTGCTCCATTCAAACCAGTTGAAGAATACTATGACGCCATTGACAAAATTGTAAAAGGTATAGTTTAATTAAATATTTATTACAAATATTAGTTTATTGACATACATAATATATTTCAGTTATTATTTTATTCTTGTAGATGTTGTATCAAATGTGGGCTCGGAGTCAACTATCATCTAGTTATGATATTGTGTCCCATAAGTACTAAGTACAAGTAGATATGTTTTTCATTCACTTTTATACTTTTATAGTTTTATTTGTCGTTTCTTTTATAATTTTTTTTTTTTTTTGATTTATAATATCAGAGACAGGATCTCAGGATTTTCAAGTTTCGGCTCCCAACTGACGAGGGAAGAGTTAATAGTATTATAGTGATGAACTGATGGTGTCAAATATGTTATTGAACAAACACATCAATGCTATATTGTTATTCGCTTTCGCTACATGTATTGTTTTGAATATTGTACTATTAAGTTTGAACTTAAACAAATTTGCATTTTGATTTTGGATTAAAATAAATGAATGGATCCTTTTTTTTAATATAAAGTCGATTTTTTTTGTTAATAATCGAAAAAAATCGAACCGTAACCAGTTTTAACCGAACCGAACCGATCAGTTTTGGTTCGGTTTTCGGTTTTAGTCGATTAATTATCTATGTTTTGAAAAGCCAATCCAAACATGAAAGCCATCAAAGTAATTAAGTAGTCAACAATGTCTATAATTATGTAAAACACATGTTATAACACGATTTTTACACCAAAACGAATAAGAAAAACTCAAAAAACATATAAAAGGAGTCGAGGAGGATGCTTACCAATAGATAGTGTTCTTACACCAATAGATTCATTATAAAAAATAGTTACTGCAACAAATTTCTAAATTTCAGCTCAAAGCCTGCAATCACATTAAAGTTTAAGTAGTCGACTAATTATCTATGTTTTCAAAAGTCAATCCAAACATGAAACCCATCAAAGTAATTAAGTAGTCAACAATGTCTATAATAGTGTAAAACACATGTTATAATACGATTTTTGCACCAAAAAAAATAAGAAAAACTTAAAAAATATAAAAAGGAGTCGAGGAGGATGCTTACCAATGGATAGTGTTATACGGCAACAAACTTCTAAACTTCAGCTTGAGGCCTGCAATCACATTAAAGTTTAAGTATGAGTTGCACATTCCAGGAGTTAAAATTTGGATGGAAAATTTTCTCAAACACTTAATATGCGCAGTACAAAAAATGCAAATTCAGTTCATGTGTATTTGCACATAATGATCCCTTTCAAGTAGCTACACAAAGCTCGATAGTAACCCATCATTTTCACATAGCCTACTACAATCTTCATATGGGCATTTTATCAAACAGGTAATGTGCTACACTTCCTTAGTGAACTTCAAACCAAAACCCAGATAATCCAACCGATCCTAACTTCAAACCAAAACTCAGATAATCCAACCGATCATAAACCAAGTAAATAAGTAACCCAAGCAATGAATTGTGCCTTTTATTCGACACAGAAATACAAAACTAAAATTGCAAAAAAATTAACTTCGCATCTTTCCAACTCCCAACAATTAAGAAAGAACTAAACTCAGTAAATATAGGATTCGAATAAGATTACGATTAGCTAAAATCACGTGGCGGTCGTGCGGAGGCGTAGACAGCAAAATACGAAACTAAAATTGCACAAAAATTAACTTAGCATCTTTCCAACTCCCAACAATTAAGAAAGAACTAAACTCAGTAAATATAGGATTAGAATAAGATTACAATTAGCTAAAATCACGTGGCGATCGTGCGAAGGCGTAAACAGCAAAAGCGAAGCGAGAGAGGCAACGGTGGATTGGGGTGGTCCACCGACAGAGAGGGAAAGAGAGGCGCAGCAGGTGGATGAAGAAGACAATGACGGGACGGGCTCTTGGTGGTTAGATAAAGAGAAGGTGGGAAGGGAGGAGAAGGGCGGTTTAGAGAGAGTGGGGAGGGCAGTGACGCGGCAGTTGTGGAGGAGGTGGTAATGTGGAGGTAATGGAGAAAAGAGAGAGGGGTGAGGAAGAACACGTGCGAGAATGTGAGAAAATTTTTGGTGTGGCTGTATCACGTTTGTGATAAAATTTATGATAAAATTTCAGTTAAATTCTTTAAAAAAAATTTAATAATTCGGTGGTTAGTTCAAGGGCATTTTTTATTTTATAAAAAATTGGTGCTACGGTGTAAGTAACCGCCATTTGTGAGGAAAAATGGTCTTTCCTTTTTTATATAACTAGTCGTGGTGGCACGCCGTTCCTGCGTGCATATAATAAATAATTTTTATATTTTAAAATATATTATAAATAAAAGCAAAATATACGAATTAATACATGACACTAAAAAAGAAAACGAATTTATTAGTTAATGTATAATTTAGAAAGTGGAATGAGTTAATTATCTTGTTACTTGAAGGGCATTCTTGACATTACAAAAAATTGATGCGGCGGTGTCACTAACCGCCGTTTGTGAGTGTAAAACCCCTTTTCTTTTTACTAGTTGTTGTGGCACGCCGTCCCTGCGTGCATATAATAAATAATTTTTCACACTTTAAAACATATTATCTAAGAGTAAAATATACAAATCAACATTTTAAATTTAAAAAAAAAAAAAAAGAAAAAAAGAAAGAAAAGAAAAAAAAATTAATTTATCATTTAAAATGAAATTTAATAATTTAAATAAGTTAGTTGTATTATTAGTTCAATGACATTTTCTTTTTTATATAGTTCAGATATAGAAATAGAAGATATAGATACAGATAGATAGAGTAGATAATAAAAAGACTAATTTTGATATTTCAAAAAATTGGTGCGACGGTGTTACATAACTTCCATTTGTTGTGTATAGGGAATTTTTTTTATACTAGCCGTGGTGGCACGCCGTTCTTGCGTGCATATAATAAATAATTTTTCATATTTTAAAATATATTATAAATAAGAGCAAAATATACGAATTAATACATGGCACGAAAAAAAGAAAACTAATTTGTTAGTTAATGTATAATTTAGAAAGTGGAATGAGTTAGTTATCTTATTACTTGAAGGGCATTCTTGACCTTACAAAAAATTGGTGCGGCGGTGTCACTAACCGCCGTTTGTGAGTATAGAACCTCTTTTCTTTTTATATTAGTATAGATATTAGTATAGATAATAATTAGCCGTTGTGGCACGCTGTTCCTGCGTGCAAATAATGAATAATTTTTTTTCATACTTTAAAATATACTAGAAATAATATTATAAATATATATTATATTATATATATATATATATATAATATATAAATCAATACATTATATTAGAAATAAAAGAAAAGAAATGAAAGAAAATAATTAATATAATATTTGAAAAGTTAAATAAGTTAGTTATTCTATAGGTTGAAGGTCATTTTTGGCTTTATAAAAAATTGGTGTTGCGGTGTAAGTAACCGCCATTTGTGAGTGTGGAAGGCCTTTTCTTTTTATATAGTATAGATATAGTATAGATATAGATATAAACGAGATCGTTTCCTTCATTCAATTTACAGGATTTGGGTAGTATTTTTTAATTATTCAATTTATGCAATTTGGGTGCACGAGGAGAATGAAGACATTATGTTATATATGCATTAAAATTGACCAAAGTACATATGTTAAACACATTGATTAATTAATATTAATATTTTTATCATAATTTTTTTATGTGTTCATGCATTGCGTATGCGTAGGTTGTTAACATTGATTAATGTATAATAATATTTTGATCATAAACTTTTTATTGGTTCACGCATTGCATGTGTGCAATTTAAACACATTGATTAATGAAATTAATACTTTAATTATAAATTATGCGTGCTAAAAGAAAAAATGTGTAAGTAACCTCCATTTGTGAGTTAAATGATCTTTTCTTTTTTTATACTAGCCACCGTGGCACGCCGTCCCTAAGTGCATATAATAAATAATTTTTCACACTTTAAAATATATTATATAAAAGTAAAATATATAAAACTAAAATATTCATTTAAAAAAAGAAAGAAAGGAGGAAAAGAATTTTTTTTTGATTTATCAGCTAAAATAAAACTAGCCGTTGTGGCACGCCATTTTTGCGTGCATATAATAAATAATTTTTCATATCTTAAAATATATTATAAATAATAACAAAATAAACTAATCAATATATGATATTAAAAGAAAATAAAAGAAAGCTAATTTATTAGTTAATGAATAATTTAAAAAGTGGAATGAGTTAGTTATCTTATTAGTGAAGGGCATTTTTGACTTTACAAAAAATTAGTGCGGTGGTGTCACTAACCGCCATTTGTGAGTTGGAGCCCCTTTCCTTTTTATATTAGTATAGATTATAAATAATAACAAAATAAACTAATCAATATATGATATTAAAAGAAAATAAAAGAAAGCTAATTTATTAATTAATGAATAATTTAAAAAGTGGAATGAGTTAGTTATCTTATTAGTGAAGGGCATTTTTGACTTTACAAAAAATTAGTGCGGCGGTATCACTAACCGCCATTTGTGAGTATGGAGCCACTTTCATTTTTATATTAGTATAGATGGAGCCCCTTTGCTTTTTATATTAGTATAGACTAGCCACCGTGGCACGCCGTCCCTAAGTGTATATAATAAATAATTTTTCACACTTTAAAATATATTATATAAAAGTAAAATATATAAACTAATATATTCATTTAAAAAAAGAAAGAAAGAAGGAAAAGAAATTTTTTTTCATTTATCAGTTAAAAAAAAACTAGCCATTGTGGCACGCCATTTCTGCGTGCATATAATAAATAATTTTTCATATTTTAAAATATATTATAAATAAGAACAAAATAAACTAATCAATATATATTATTAAAAAGAAAATAAAAGAAAGCTAATTTATTAGTTAATGAATAATTTAAAAAGTGAAATGAGTTAATTATCTTATTAGTGAAGGGCATTTTTGACTTTACAAAAAAATTAATGCGGCGGTGTCACTAACCGCCATTTGTGAGTATGCAGCCTCTTTCCTTTTTATATTAGTATAGATAGTATAGATATAGATTACAAGTATACTTTCTAAGATTATAACTATAATTACAATTATGGCCATCTTCAAAAATAAAAGTTTACACAAATACCTTTGAGATAAATTATGCAAACACCCATCAAAGAATATACTAATAATTTTACAAAGAGCAAAAATAAGTTTAATAACTGTCAACGTAATTTACCTAAAAAAAAAAAATTAAGAGAGAGAGGGAGGGGGACGTGTTTGAACACATGGGCTGTGTAGCTTCGTGGTGGAGCAGTTTTCCATGGACCGGCGAACTACCCAAATACTTTTCTCTCTCAAGAAATAACTACCCAAAAAGTGAAAACCCCAACTGTCACTGGTGGTTCAGTTCACCTTCAACTCCAATCATCACTCCCACTCTCCCCTTCTCCTTCTTCTTTTCTTAAATTATTTATTGTAATTTCTTTCAACCCTTTTTTCTTTTCCTGGGAAGCAGAGTAGGAATATGCCATACTCGTTCCTACTTCCTCAAAAGCACCTGTTTGGGTCGCCAAGAATTGGGACCGCTCATCTGAGAAATGTTTGATCTTCTCTTCGGATGGAGAAAGGCTTCGAAATGGTAAACTGGGATTCCTGTTTTTCTTTCAGTTCAGTGTCTGAACTTCTGATGTGATTTTTCTGTTTTTACAGCAAGAAGTTGATGAAAACAGTGCAATGCCGCCTTAAACTTCTCAAGAACAAGAGGAGCTGCATTGTGAAGCAGCTGAGAGAGGATGCGGCGGAGCTTCTCAAACATGGGTTTCATCAAACTGCTTTTGAAAGGGTATTCATTGCCTTTGAATTACTCTGTTTTTGTAGTAGTTCTCGAGTAAAACGGCTTGTGAATTGTGGTACTGTGTGTTTTCAGTATCAAAATGTTTCAAACTTCTGCACCTGAATTCAGTAATCTGAATTAGTGTGAAACTGTCTGTTGATTTTTCTGTATAAGGTCTTTTTCAGGTTGAGCAGCTTGTCAAGGATGAAAGAACAATCCAAGTGTATGAGCTGCTGGAGCAGTTTTGCGAATTTATAATGATCAATCTTCCCTACATCCGCAAGCACAAGTATGTGCAACGATGGAATCTCATACTTCCTTTGCTTAAACTTTCGGATTCGTAGTCCTAATCTTGACGAAATGGATCGTTTTAATCTCTGTTTCAGGGATTGCCCGAATGATATTAACGAAGCAGCATCCACTCTGATTTTCTCATCAGCGAGATTTGGGGAGTTGCCGGAGCTTCTGGCTATAAGGAAGCTCTTTGGAGAGCGTTATGGCCAAAGATTCGTAACGTCAGCGCTTGAATTATTACCTGGAAATCTTGTGAACCATCAGGTTACCATTAGCCACAAGAAATTGGCAATAGACTAATGTTTTATGTGCTGGTTCTTAGTTGATTTCATTTCTTGCAGGTAAAAGAGAGTGTTCGCACGGAAATAGTGACTGATGATGTGAAGTATAGATTGCTGGATGAAATAGCTAGTAGTTGTGCTAAAACAGGACCATTGCTGCTTGAGTACAAGCCCCAGTTGCAAGAAGAACAGGTAATTTTTCGAGCACCTGTGTGAAATATAAGTAGACGTATGGGTTTTGAGGTGATTTTGACATGAGGTTGTATGGCTGTCAAACTTCAGGCAATCAAAGGCAGCGGTCCGATGCCATCTGGTGAAATTCAAATATGCAAAGGAAACGAAGCCCCAGAACCTCAACGTTGCATTGGGAGAGAATTGGAAGGAAAGATCATGTACATGGATTCGTCTCCTGAGAGCAAGAAAGTTTCAAAAGAACCGTGGTCTGGACTGAGAGAAGAGTATAGTTTACTAGATACAATCCAAGATTCAGAACCTGGAGTTGGGGAGAAGCTAGTGAATTCTGTTGAGATGGATAAATTTACAGTTCCTCATCATGAATCTCTACAATGTACCAGCACTGCTGAGACTCCCGCTTTTGGAGTGGAAATGGAGTCTTCTTCAGTAACTTCCGCTCAAGTGCCTGATGAAACGGTATATCTCGATGACGTTGAAGAGTTTGTTTCACCTGTGAGCAAAGATGGAAGTCTCCAGGACCAGAGACTATTCATGTTCAAATCATTGGGGACCCCTTTAAAGGAGAAAACAGGTTATGGGATCGATATAGATCTTGAGGAAGAAAAGCTTTCGCAAGAAAGGTCATTTTCAAGAAGCTCCAGAAAGATGAGGAAAGCAGGTAGAAAAAGATCAAGGAGGAGGAGATCAGTTAGTCTAGAGAACAGAAACATAACAGACGTTGAATCTGTGATATACTATGGTGAGTCAGACGAGAGGTCCCCTGATAATAAACGAAAATCTCATCATCGAAAAAAGCGAAGGGACAAGATCTTTGTGCAGGAAAGTCGAAAGTCGTATCATGCACTAAGAAATCAGGGACATACTTGCTTTGTCAAAGTTAGTAGCAGCTTCAGTTTAATCGACACCCAGAGCTAATAATGTGGAATTTAGCTGCAGTTGCAATTCAAGTCAAGATATTGCCAAGGAATGCAGCTTGGAACATCCGTGTTACTTCAGCCCTCACTGGAGACCAAAGATGAGAAGTTTGAATATGAAGGATTTTACAACACACAGTCCAAAGGACGGAAAGGTTCAATATGGAGTCCTATTCAGTAAATATTCAAACAGAGGCGAAAGAGAAAAGAACAGCTTGGGGGAAGAGATCCGATCTCATGCATTACGGGCAATGACTATGCCTGTCGAAAGGGCTAAAGAGAGTCCTATGGAAAATGTTTTCCGGTCCAACTCATTTCCAAGTCAACAACCTCACAGTCGATACTTGTCGTGTCACCATATCCATCCAAAGCTTCCTGACTATGATGAGCTAGCAGCAAAGTTCATGGAGCTCAAGAGAGCAAACCTTCAAAATAAATAACAGTCGAGCAATCCATGAATTTCGACTGTCAAAATTGGGTAGATATATTTGTTGATCCTTCAAAGGACTTCCCATAGTGATGATATAGATAGTTGATCTAATAGATAACATTCCATGGACTACATTCCTGTATATTCTCCTTTTTTTGTATTAGTCCACATTATTTTCTTGGATACTTGCTCTGTAGCTAACATTCAAACAATGATCGTCCGTTCGTCATGCATGCAGGACATAACTCTCTTGTAACTGCACTACCTTATTATGGAAGTCATCTGAGTAGAAACACCAAACCGATCATATTAGACAGAGTAATTCAAACTGAAACAATAACGGTACAAACGAAGACTGAGAATGAAGCAGAATAAATACTAAAACTGTTTCTACAAAGCACGGTGCCGGATAATTAGTGTGAAGCAATGATGCTGTATAAAGCTTTGCTGCAGAGGTACTAAGCCTCCATCAACTAGAGCAAAGAGCAGAGGTGAATCTCATTGAGTTGAAGAGTTCTGCAGTGAAGAAAATAAACAATGCATCGTCCTTTCAGGCTGCAGTCCTCTGCTGTGTGGAACACTCTGTGGTCTTAATGCTGCCTTATACTGGACCATCTCACTATATAGCAGCAGCCAGCGTCGAAGAGTTCAGACTAGGCCTTGGTTACAAGCCTCTCATTGTAGTTTTCGTTTAAATAGATTTGTTATTTGAATCCTAAATTGTTATACTTCTGCACTAAATAATCTAACTTCATAAGGGAAAATTCTTAGCCCAAACTAGGTTTGATCGAACCAAATCAATCACAAGACAAGTGTATTTTACTTTTTATTTAATTGGTTCAGGTTCGACCGAAACAAGAATTCTCCCTTGTTAAGAAGGATTATTACATATATGTTAAATATAATCTCTTGCCAGCAATTATGCTGGACTATGAAGATGTTTTTATGATTCTGCCGTCATGTTCCTTACGGCTTATACAATATCATCTCCTGGAAGGTGGGGTCATGCCAAAAGTAAGCCTATCATCTTCTCAAGCGGTCTGCCTGGTAGATACCAACAAGTATAAATTACAATCACCTTCTCCTAAATTTGATAGAATTATAAATACAATTTATTTAAAAAATTACAAAAATCTATCTGATAATTGAAAAAATTATGTAATGTTTAGATAGAGATAAGGAATTATTAACTTGCCCTTAATGTATTTTTTTTTTTGTTTTATTTAAAAAATTAAAAATTTATAAAAAAATCAGACTGGGTGGATGGAAAAATTTTAAAAATTATAAAAAAATTGTCCACTTAATAAATAAAAAAAATATTAAAAATAAATAAAATTATAATTTTTAAGTCCATAATGACATTTTTCCGTTCACCACAAAAATGAATGAAAACCTAATCGATTAGACTAATTGTTAGACGATCGTTAAAATCAGGAGTATTGATAATTTTTTAAATAACAGGACAATTCATAATTATGCCGAATCTTAAGATAGGTTGTTGTAATGACCATACAATTAATCATGAATCTAACAAGTATTTACCCAGTAAGACCTTTTTTCAATATTTCATTTCTCATCAAGTAAGATGCTATGTGCGGGCTGCAGACAAATACAGTGGAGGGCCCAACAAGTAGAGTGAAAAAGGCCCAACCTGTTGATAGTAGGCTAAGTGATCCAGTTGGCAATCCCTGCGAGACCGAGTCAGTGGGCAGTTTACCAGCTAACATGGATGACTTTCTACTCTTCTATTTACATTTATTTTTTGAGTTTTCACTATCTTTATATTTTTTTAATGTTTAAAATATCATAGTACTAATGTGTTTTTTTAAGGTAGTATTTTTATTTTTGTTTAGATTTTAGATGTTGATATGACACCAAAATTTTAGAATATAATTAATAATATAAAATAAATTGATAGAAATAAGCTCATACCAAATTTGGGCATTATGCATCTTGATGCACTGATCCAAAATAAATAAAATTTTATATTATTTTGAATTCGCTAAAATGGGTTAGAATATGTTTAAGTATAGGCTGTTAGGAGGTTGATTCATATCAAAATTTACGGAATTCAAACTTAATTGAAGTTATCCCATACTACCCAAGCTTTGCTCATCATGCCTAGAAAAGGGACAAATGTTATACAAGACTACATACATATATAGAGCAAATGCGAAGAATTCAAGTCTAAAATAAGCCAAAAACTCTCTACCACGATAGAACTTTGCAACCACAAAAGTTTCACATCTTCTTTGACATTAAATGTCCAGAGCCTTCAGTACCATGTGTTCGCGGTGACTTGGAATTTTTTCCCACAAGTTCGGATGAAATCGTGCTTCCACATCTAAGTACAAACTTCAAATCTTCGGATTGCATTTTGGAGATAAGAATACAATCATTGTTTCATAGATAGCAACTCTCTTTATAAATTGGGTTAATAAAGGATAACCCTTGTATTCCTAAGCTCACCAAATAAATAAAAAAGAGACCTTATCTAATAGGAAAATGAAAGAAAATTAAATTAATAAAGGAAAATGGTAACTGATAAAAATATAAATACGTTTCATGAGTGCCTATGGTAACTACAATAATAAACAATAAATAGGTATAATTTGATTCTCATAGTTTAAACGTTTATTAGTTCTACCTGAATATACTGGTCACACAAATTTTGAGTCTGTAAAAATAGATCACAAGACAAGAAAAATATGGACAAAAACAAATTTATCAATTTAAATGTAAATTGTTTACAATCTCTTAAATTCAAAGAGATCCCCTGATTCTTCTCTACGGTGTGGATTCAAGGGCCACTACAAGAAAATAGTTCAATAACTATGAACAAATTGATGGTAAAGTTAGCATCGAACTAATTAGTAAGAAAAATTTTCGTTGGTAATCTACACTATTTAATATATATTGTAAACAATTTGTTGCTAAATTCGTTAACAAGTAAATTTATGTTGCTAAATGTTAGCAAGTAAATTCTTGTATCAAAAAATGTGATTTAGCAACATGAACTTTACTTGCTAATTTCTTTGATGCTAATTTTTTTTTTGTTGCTATCAAGCTATTTTCTTGTAGTGAGCCTAGGGCTTGTTCTTGAATCGAATGTGCAATCTCCTTCGAATTTGTGGAAGGCTACCACGTCTACCTTGAAATATTGGATCAAGGCCTTGTGGACGCAGAGCTTCGTCATGGGAAAAAGCTTTTAGACTTGCTCGTGCTTTGAGTTTGCAATCTATGTATGTTATGACTTTGAAAGGTGAAGGCCCCTTTTTATAGGTGTGAGTAGGGCTTTAGGCAGCTTGGGTTCACTTCCTTGAGCTTGTACACCGTGGGTTTTGACATGGATTAATCTTTTGACGGGCTGTAGTTGGACATATACCTGACCAAAATTAGTTAATTCAAAATAAAAGAAATAACTTTATATTCATTTTGAATTAACCCATAAAAATACATACAACCCAAATTTAGTATGGGCTCATGAATTCATTATCTTGAGTATAAGAAAAATCTAAATTTATTTTATTTTGGAACCCAATTGTTAGCCAATTTTTTTGGACTTTAATTGGTGATTTATCCCAAAATATTTTGATATCCACTGATTCCCCCACTTTAAGGCTCGACGAAGAACATGCAAATCATTGTCGAAGACGTGACTTGAAGTCTTTGATTCATTTTCTTCTTTCTCAATTTTTTTGAAAAATTGTATGTGTGAAATTCGGACCAACCTCGAAAGAATTGATCTTGCAAATAAAAGGAAAGATTTTCAATTGCATGATCCCAACTACTGAAGTGAAGATTCAACAAGGAAGATTTCTCCATCTTTTTCATTCTATTTGGTTCCTCTCTTAACATTGTAAGAAATAAGGTAAATTTCCACATCTCATCCATCATCAAGCATTATGAAGAATGGAATCGAGATGGATTTTCTTCAAACTGTAATGAGCACACCAATTTCCTACTGTCGATTATCTTCGGGCGAAATCAGAATTGCTTGAAATCTTGCTGCTTCTGTCCTGGATTGGTGAGTAATTTCTTTCACAATTGTAGTGGACAACTTGGTGAATTATTGTTGCTTTTGCAAGTGTAGTGGAGAACTTGGTGAATTCTTGTTGCTTTTGCAAGTTTAGTGGACAACATCACCGACAGCGTGTTTGTGAAATTGTGAGAATAGTTCTCTGTATTCTCTCTTTCTTTCTTTTTTTTTTTCATACAACAGGTTCTCGTTTGCGTACATTATTGACTTCTAATTTCTTTGTGCTGTTATCATTTTTTTTTCTAAAAAGAAATGGACTTTGAGGATCATGTCGAGCTATTCTTGAGCATTGTTATCCGAAGCGGCAAGGACAAACTCAAGGTGAAGGGCACTACACTATGCGTTCATGAGTTGACCGACATAATTCATCTTTCCAAGTCTCAATATTTGTCCAAGTCCAAGCACATCCATGAATGGTCTGAAGAGGTGACAAGAGACACACTTGACCCTCGCTCCAACATTTCTTCTCAAACCAAAGTGTTTGTTGAAGTCTTCCATTCACGATGTAACCGATGCCGAATTCACTCTTTCGAATCGCCACCTTGCTACTACTGAGACTTCATGGCGGACTCCTCAATCCAAGTATGGCAAAGTATCCTTTTACCCGGCTATTAGGAGTGGACTGAATACGTGCTCGACTACCATGTGAACATCTTTCATGCCGTCAAGATTCACGCAGTTGTACACACATCACTTTTCACGTACGTCTACAACAAGCATGTCCTTCTACCCTTTCTTGAGTTATGATGCCCTTCTAGAACACTCTTCATGCTGCCATTAGAGAAATATCCATCTCTTTGTGGGACATTCGTTGACTTTGCGGCCTTCCTGTATGTGGAGAGTTTTATGACGAGGTCGTCCCATCCTCCAAGGACTTGCTAGACGATGAAACGTGTAAGCCTTCCGTTCCACGAAGCAGCAAGTATCTACTCTTGGCGTACCACCATCTTCCTGAAGACTTAAACGGAGTGCTAATTTCTGATTGGGTCGGCTTTTGGTTCAAAGGACCTCTTGTCAGAAGAGAGTCCACAAGCCAAAACTTTCTCGTTGATGCTTCTAATCTACCTCGCGGCAAAGACCATGACGATCCTTTCACTATACTGCAGATCCTTGCTG
This sequence comes from Sesamum angolense, assembly GCA_034509725.1. Lineage (NCBI taxonomy): Eukaryota > Viridiplantae > Streptophyta > Magnoliopsida > Lamiales > Pedaliaceae > Sesamum > Sesamum angolense. The sequence goes on from JACGWL010000015.1 coordinate 1,591,856, forward strand.
ATATACGAGACAAAACTTATGTGGCCGCATTTCTCTCATGTTGGTAATGCAGCTTTGTCCTCCCACACAGCAAAGCTGACAAGGTACGTGCTTCAACTTGTAAAGTTGCGAGTAGAATGACTCATGGTGAATATTTTTCTTTGGTTGTCCCTGTTTTGGCGAGTATCTATCGGGCTTTAGGAAATTGTCAACTACTGCGAACATGTTCAAGTCTTCAGCTGTTCCCCATCCATTATGTGTATGGTTAGATTGGATGCTATCTTCAGACTTACTTTCCTCCTAAGATTGAACCTATCAGAGCTCAGATGGTGAAATATATGGGGAGAACATGGCCAGGCATTTTGAACCCACCCAGGCGCATGATCTATTTCATCACATCAACCCTTTGAGGCTTCTAAACATTCATTTTCATCATTAAGGCCCGAGTTTGGTGGCAGATGAAACGAACATTTCAAACACCTTCAAGGACCTTTTCGTAATTTTGCGCTCCAGCTACTTAACTCTTTAGATCGGAGTGGATTCCATTGCTGAAGCTTATAGTCCCATCGTTTTAGTCGTTAATTTGATTTTTGCCAAGACGTCTCGAGGAGTTTGAAGAAGGAAATTTTGACTTTGGCAGTCTTTTACTTTATCGAGTACCTCATCTAAACTCCTCATACCCGACCGCGTCTCTTCATCTCCCTTAGTCATGAAGGAATATGCAAATTGGTGAGCCAAGTGCAACAAGACTTCTATAGAGAAGAATACGAGAGTCATTCTGAGACTCAACCATCTTCCAAATTTGGAGAAGGGGTCCAAAGATAATCAAGCGATACCGGCCGTCGAGATTAAAGTGACAAAGCCTGGCCAACCACTTCTAAGAGGAGATGTAATGTACTTGTACACAATCCTATTACCGCTTTATTCGGTGAGAATGACGTGATTTTTGGACTATCTATCTCGAACGGGCAACATAGTAATCCTCAACCGCTTGAGAAAGGTTTCTGACTTAGACACCATTAGTATAAATTATGCATTCTTTGAGGGCATCCCAAGTTCTTTCATGCCTTTAAACGAGTTGGCGCTCTACATAAACATATCACTATATCACTTTCACTTTTATTTTTATCCTTCTTTCTTATGCTTCTGTTATATATTTTTTTCTTTTTCTTTTTCAGCTTGCTGGTCTTGAAGAAGGAATTCTCGAAACTCCTAAAGGTAGCATAGGCTCGGTGAATGGGATTAGCGAGTTTGACTTGCCCAAAGCGGATGCCGTTTTAAATGGCAATTTGAAACTTGTTTAAAAAAATGACCACCTTCGAGACTCCTAGCAAGCATCCGAAGGTTATGTTGCCAATTATTATGGAAAAATCACCTCTAGTGGAAGATGTTTTGGAGAAGCCGAAGAAGACTCTTGAAGCTCCATTTTGGCCATTTTCTTCTACTGAAGTAAATGATTTCTGCCCTCAGTCCATAAAAACAGAGGCCAGGCAAATGCTACTTAAATTCTATTAGGAGCGCATATGTCAAAAGATCGTGACGATTCCCATAGAACGACTTTCCGAGGTAAGACAAGTCATCGATGCTTTGATCAAAGAGATGGGTACATAAATGAAGGGCACATCGTCTTTGGAGAGTCACCTAAAGGTTTTCTTTGACAGTGCTTCCAATTATGAAAGAACCAAGTTGGAATTTTCTTGAAAGGTCACGCGGGAGGTCTACGAGGAGTCTCTTTCACTTGCCAAAGATGATCTTTTTGCCATCGAAACAAAAGAGAAGGAACATGCAAATGAGGTGGAGAGTCTTGAAGCTGAGATCCTCCAAGTAGTTATCAACAAGGTGTGTTGAAGAAGCAACTTGAGGAACTGCAATGCATAGAGGAGTTCATCCACTCATCACTTTATGGTGCTAAAAGGGCTTTGATTAATTTTCAGAAGGAGGTGGCAACCAAGAAGGAGAAGGTCTCAATGCTTGAAAATACTCTTTATCATTCTGAAAATCGAGGTTGAAAAACTTTGGAGAAAATGAAGACACTTCTTGAGCAGTCAAAATGAGACTTAGCAAACTTTATTTTATTTGCTTGAATCCCACAGATTTAATGTTTATCTTCATCTCGTTATTTCATTTCTTTTAATGTAGATGAATCTCCTTGATGCAATAAAAGTACTTTCTTTTTTAGAATCTCCTTATGTATCTCTTGTAGCATCTTATTTTCTGTTTACATTGTCTAAGCCGTGAATAATGGCTATGCGCATTACATGATCAATCGAAACTCAAAGACTTGGTTAACTTGAGGGAAAAATTAGTTGAACTTATGCATTGTCTTTTTCTCATTCGAAAAAGAGACGGGTTTTTTTTTTATTTAAAGATATGACTGAACTTGGGAGAATATGCCCAAGCTGCCTACGCACTTCGTGAAGGGATCAAGTCAAAACATGGTTCAAGAAAATTAAATTTTCTTCTCTTTTTATATTTTCCTTCTTTTTGTTTTTCTACAAGAGAGGTGTCGTTCATAGTTTATACTCATGCGGGCCAAGAGTAACATGCAGTTTAGGTTCGTGCATCATGAAACATTTCCTTCATCGGTAGTAGCGCTTCAGGAATTTTCTGTTTATTGGACCAATTTGTGGGCCATCTTTGTCGACCAATTTATAACCACCATTTGTGTAGGTTTCTTTCACCATATAAGGGTCATCCCACTTTGATATGAACTTATTTTCCATTCGTTGAGTGAAGGTGATTGGTCATCTTACCACTAAAACCAGATCTCCGATTTGGAATGACTGTGGTCGAACTTTCTTGTTGATGACTTCGTCACGTAAGCTTTATAGCACAGGAATTGTTGTTGAGCCTCAAGCCTTTTTTCATCCAACGCTTCTAATTTTTCTAACCTCAGGTGGGCATTGTCCTCGGCGGTGAGTCCTTCTTGTACCACAATGCAAACTGAAGGTATTTGACTTTCAAAAGGAAGCACGGCTTCAACACCATAAGCCAAGGAATATGGAGTAGCTTAGGTAGCAGTTCGATGCGTTGTCCGGTATGCCCATAGTGCTTCTCCTATCTTTTCATGCTAGTCCCTCTTCGACTTTGACACTACCTTCTTCAAGAGGTTGCAAAGAGTCTCATTGAATGCTTCCGCCAAGCTATTCGCTGTTGCCTTGTACATTAAACAGTTATATTGCTTGAAGCCGAACTGCGCACATAATTTGTCCCATCAACTTGTTGTAGAAGGGTCTTCCATTGTCGGTGATGATATACCGAGGAACTTCATATCGGAAGATGATGTTGATACGAATGAAGTCCACTACAGTTTCTTTCTTCACTTCCTTGAGTGGAATTATTTCAACCCATTTCGAAAAGTACTCAATGGCTGCAAGTATGTATATGTGTCCAATATATGACTTAGGATCTCTGAAATTCAAAGTGATCCCCTGATTCTTCTCTACGGATGTGGATTCAAGAGCCTGGAGCTTGTTCTTGAATCGGATGTGCAATCTCCTTCGAATTTGTGGAAGGCTATCACGTCTACCTTGAAATATTGTATCAAGGCCTTGTGGACGCAGAGCTTCATCATGGCAAAAAGCTTTTTGACTTGCTCGTTCTTTTAATTTGCAATGTATGTATGTAATGACTTTGAGAGGTGAAGGCCCCTTTCTATAGGCGTGAGTAGGGCTTTAGGCAACTTGAGCTCATTTCCTTGGGCTTGTACACCGTGGGCCTTGGCATGGATCTCTTAACGGGCTATAGTTGGACATATAACTTAGTCCATCTAAAATAAAAGAAATAACTTTCTTCATTTTGGATTGATCCATGAAAATACATATAATCCAAATTTAGTATGGGCTCATGAATTCATTATCTTGAGCGTAAGGAAAGCCCAAATTTATTATGGACTTTTATTTTGAAACCCAATTATTAGCCAATTTATTTGGAGTTTAATTGGTAATTTATCCAAAATATTTTGATGTCAACATATACTATTGAAATTAAAGCTATTTAAGTTCCTTAAGTTGTAGCATCATATACATATACACAAGCACAATATTGGTTATAATTTTATCGATTATGAACTAAAATTGTGGTAAATAATTATTATTAACCGTCGTTAAACAAAAATTAATTGAAAAACTTAAATTATCCACAATGAAAATTATTTGTGTAATGTGTATGTACCATAGCAAATATTTTTGCCATGGGTTTTTATCATGATATAATATTTTAGCTGTACTGGCAAAAACAAAGGCCAAGAAACGTTGCATTATCATGGTCAATTACTATTTATTATGTTTATTTTTTTTTTTTGTTTTATGAACTGCATGAGAGATTTTATAAGTTATATATGCTAATACTTTTGAAGTATTACGTACTTCAAAAGTTTCTACTCGTTCACTATAATATTAAATCAACTTTATCTAATGCCTATTTCTCAACTTAAATACATATATCAGTAGTTTTTAGTCTAATTACAAAAACACCACTCCTAGAAATAGATTTCGTTCTAATGCCTACTTCTCGACTTAAATACATATTCATATTTCATTTCTTCTAACCTTGTCCATTTTCTCATTTTCTCATTAGTAGTCATCGCAAAACCATCCACCCTTGTAATAAGTGAATTGTAAACTAGTGGTAAGAATAACTGGAAAGCGAGTGCATCACCATCGATCAAGTTGTGATCAAAAGAGAACTTTTCGCCTTGTTCATCTACCTGCACAATTAAGCGTCAATTCCACTATTCCGCTCTTGACAGTCTTTTTCCTTTTTGATTGAAGTGCATCTTCATAATTAAGTTTAGAGAGATGGTTCACTAATAGACCGAGGGATAAGTAATTCGACTCATTCACATCCAGATCATGAATGTTTTGGAATCCATATTATGCAAGGGCATTATATTCCAACACCATGATCATGTCCTTGCCTAAACACTTGCATCAGGATCCATACACTTGCTAATGATTTTCGTTCCAAGGACAAACACATAACTAAGCATAAGAATACAAGCGAAACTTGATGAAGTAATTCCACGAAAAGCCAAATATGTCATGGCGGCTTTTGGATTTTGCGAGTTTGTAATGGTAGTTGATGCCTTTAAAGGAATTTGATCTAGGAACCTATACTATTCAAGTATGATTTGTTTACTTGTTGTCCTATTTTTATTATCAGGATATATTGAACTATACAAATATATGGAATACATGTTTGAGGAATTACGGTTTCCCATGGATATCCAAACAAGGAAGGAATCCTCGTTTGGAGTGTTCTATCTTGAACATTTTCAAGACTTTCTCAACGTACGAATTTTAGGTCATTCCTAACATCCTCTTAGATCTATTCCTTAAGATTTTAATCACATGAATGTAGGAAGTCTCGCACAAATCCTTCATGGAGAATTGAGAGGATAACCATGCTTTATTGTCCCCCAACATTTTGACATTGTTTCTAATGAGCAAAATGTCGTCCACATAAAGCACTAGAACAACAACAGAGCTCCCACTGACCTTCTTGTATACACAAGGGTAAAAGTCGTTCTTGATGAAATTATAGCTCCGTATGACTTCATCAAAACATATGTTTTTCCAGCTTCGGAAAGCTTGCTTTAAACCATAGATGGAACTTTGGAGATGGCAGACCTTATGTTCTTCTCCTACTACCGTGAATCCCTCTGCTGATCCATATAAATATTTTCCTCAATGAAACCATTAAGGAAAGTCGTTTTCACATCCATCTGCTATATTTCGTAGTCATACAACGCTGCTATGGCAAGATCGACCTTAGGTCGCTGAGTGTATCCTTTTGCCACAAGCCCAGCCTTGAAGGTTGTCACCTCCCCGTCACCACCAATCTTACATTTATAGACCCACTTACATCCGACGGGCTTAACACTTTTAGGTTGGTCAACCAACTTCCAGACTTGATTCAAGCTTATAGAATCCATTTCGGATTTCATAGCTTCATGGCACTTTCCCGAATCAATGTTCGACATCGCTTCTCCGTAAGTCTTTGGATCATTAACCAACTGACCCATGACGCCTAGAAAAGCATACCTCAATGGAGGTTGTGGCATTCTAGCTGACCTACAGAGAATTGGAACATTATCAATGGAAATAGTAGGCTCAAACGATGTCCCTGCATTCGACTGAAGTGCCTCACTTGATTCCTTAAGGAGTAACTCATAGTGTCGGGTATTTGCTAGAAAACCTCTTTCCAAGAACACTACATTCCTCAAGACAAATATTTTTTGCTCAGAGGGGTCAAAAAAACAATACCCTCAGTTTCTTTTAGATAATCGATGAACCTACAAAAACTAGATCTCGAATCTAGCTTGTCTCCCACTAGTCTCTTAACGTATGCAGGTCTACCCCACACTCTCAAGTACTTGTAGGGAGCACCATATCTGATATGGTGTCTGGGCCACTATCTTAGATAGCGCTATGTTTAATAATTTAGCCACCGTCCCAAGCGTATAACCCCAGAAAGACAAGGGTAGTTCGGTAAAACTCATCATGGATCGAACCATGTCCAACAGAGTCCGATTCCTCCTTTCAGCCACGTGGTTCAGCTAAGACGTCTCTGTAGGTGTCCATTGAGAGACTATACCGTTTTCTTTTAGATAATCTAGAAACTCACCACTTAGATACTCTCCACCTCGATCTGACCGAAGGGTTTTAATTATTGCGACCAGTTTGGTTCTCAACTTCAAGTCAGAATTCTTTGAACCTCACAAAGGCCTCAGACTTGTACCTCATCAGGTAAACATAACCATACCGTGAATGATCATTGGTAAATATTATGAAGTAAGAGAACCCTCCTCTGGCCTGAGTATTCAGTGACCCATACACGTTTGTATGGATCAAATCCAATAGACCATCGACAAGCGTACTTTGTTCAACAAAGGGCTTCCTAGTCATTTTTTGTTTCAGACATGACTCACAGGCTGGTAGGTTATCCAAATTGTCTATTTTTAGACTCTTTGAGTCGACTAACCTCTTTATCCTATCTTGAGAGATGTGACCTAGCCTTGCATGCCAAATCTATGCATTTTCAAGATTGTCTGATTTACATTTGTTTTGAGCAGTCATGATCCAATCAGACCTTTGCAGAATGTAAAGACCGTTATTTTTAATTTACCTAGCAGACGAGAAAAACCATATTCATCAAATAAAAATAATTTGTATTAATCAAAAACTCAAAACCAGCATTATCTAACAATGGAATGAAAATAATATTTTTAATTATACTAGGTACAAAATAACAATCCTTTAATTCTAGTGTAACATGATCACTAATAACTAAGTTGACAATTCCTACAACTTCAACTGCGACAGCCTTGCCATCGTCAAGCCTAAGGACAACTTTGTCTGTACATAGCTTTTTGCTTCTTTGTAGCACCTACAAGTTATTGCAGCTATGAGCACCACAACCAGTATCCAATACCCATAAAGTACAATTAGTAACCATGCATACATACCCTGCTTAGGAGGGAGTTTGGGAAAATCCCTCTTCCAATGCCTTTTCTCACGATAATGGGCACAAATATCGTTTGCCCTCAACTACTGTTGAGTTCCCTTCTTCCTCTTTCCCTTGCCTATTCCCACTGGAGCAACGAGAGTGCTCTTAGCATCTTTAGCTGGGACGACAACCTTCTCCTTTGTCTTACCCTTCTTCCTTTTTCAGCTTCCGGCTCTCTTGCCTTTCGCCTTAGAGGTTGAAGTGTCCTCTATGAATACTGACGGTGTAGACTTCTTAGTCATTATATTGTATTGTACCAACATTTTGATCAAGTCATTGATAGACTTCTCAAGCTTGTTCGTATTGAAGTTAACAATAAATGAATTGAAGGACAGAGGAAGTGACTAAAGGATCATGTCAATGCACGTGTCATTATCAAGCCCAACTTTTAGGTCCTCGAGCTTCTCCACTAGGGATAACATCTTGACCCCATACTCTTGCATAGAGGACCCTTTAGTTATCTTGGTTCTAAAAAACACTTTAGTGGTGACATACCTAGTATGCCTATCTGGAATCTCATAAACCTCTTTTATTCGTTGCAGAATTGAGGCGACATCGTCCAACCTATCATACTGCTTCTGTATGTCATTAGACTTGGAAGCTAGTATGATGCTTTGGACTTTGCGGTAGCCTGCATGCCATCTTTCGAACATGACATACTCATCAGATTAGGACCCAGCCGACAATGTCTGAGGAAGCGCCTTATCCATGATACACCCTTGGTTCTCATAGTCGAGGAGTATCTTTAGACTACGCAGCCAATCGATATAATTTGTTTAATTAAACTTGTTATTTTTCAGTATCACAGTCAACGGATTCTTAGACGTTATCTACATAAAAATCTAAAGGCAAAAAATTAGCAAATGATTATAATATCTAATACAAGTTAAGGACTTGGGCTTCAGTTATTAACCGTCCTACTATTTTTATGAAAGCCCATCACTCTCAAAAATGGGGTTTCGAGAAACCATCCTAGTAGGCTTGGGGTCCACAAGTAAAATTCTCCATGTCCTGCTTTTACGTTTCATATGAAATTAACATTGTGGGAGGTATCCAATACCATTCTTGTCCAACGAGATCCCGAATATATTTTGCCTCACCATTTTCGCGTGATTCAGAAGACTCCAAGCGAATCACGTTACTTGATGTTAGATCCGAACCATCAACCTAATCACAGCACAACCTATCGCTCCCCCACGACTTGTGGGATAGGGAAATAGAAGTGTATTCACTTCGTTCACAATAATAGTACAACTTTATTTCAGTCCATACGTGTCACGTCTCATGAGACCACACATGGGGGAATTAGCTTCCTCGCTATGTTGTTGTGGATGGAAGGCATGGAAAACAACCCTTTGTTAATTTTTATTCATTAAGGTCTAATCTCCAGCCAAGTGAGAGTTCATTTTTATTATGACCGAGACCTCATCACACATTAACAATTTGCATGCTCAATATTACAAATATTAAAGCATTAAAAATGCATCCCACGCAAAATAAAAGCCTAGCACGCCCCTGTTGGATAATCACAAGCTTGAAAATCTATGCGACCCACTGAGCCTGCAGTGGATATATGGTCAGTCTAAAGGTGGGCCTACACTATTACAAGTTTTTTAATCCATCAACAAAATATTAGCCTTGTAACACCTATTTATTTCGTCCATCTTTATTGTGGACTCCGTTCTTTTGGTCTCTTCTCCATGGATCTCTGTGGACTAAGCCTATGACCTCTTACATGAGCCATCATCCGAACTTGCTCTTTACAATTCAAAAAAGTAAATCCTCTCACCTATTCTACTTTCGTTACAACTTAAAAATAAACCTCAATCAGAAGTCGAGGGAGTACATTAATAGGAAGAAAATAAGCCTTTCCAATTCAAGCTAAAAACAATGAGATAAAAAAACAGAGGCACGTAGGCCCCAACCCAATTAAAATAAAAACCATCCATAAAGTCTAATGGGCTTTGTAATCATCCATGTTAATCCAATTAACACAAGTAGCATGTAAATACTCCAAGTAATCATGCTCAACATTTGACATCCAATATCATAAAATTAATTATGTATCCAACCTAAGGAATTATATGTAAAAAATAATATGCAACTTAAATATGGACATAAGTGCAACCCATGCAATAATTAATTATTGTTTGAAAAATCCATTCAAATTAATTTTAGTAATTAATTTTGTGAAATACCAACTCTCAGGTAAAAATTAAATTCACAAAAATTGACTATTTCAAAAAATATACAGAAAAAATCAGAAAAAATAAAAATTCTAAAAATATAAAAAAAATAGTTCCAGCCGGCCGTCAACCAGGCGCGCGCACAGGCCCCCCCGCTGGGGCAACACAGACACTACACACAACGCGTGCACACCTAGTCGTACGCCTACCAGCCAGTGACCGGTCGACAGGACTGCTGCATGTCTGCACCTTTTTTTGATTTTTTAAAAGTTTTTAATTTGTTTTCCTGTAGTTTCTGAAAAAAAAAAAACAGTTAGATCCAGAAATTTCAAATTTAAAAAATCCTCATGTAAAAAATTAAATCAAAATTAAAACATATAGAATTGTAGATTTAGATACGCAATTAAAATAAAAGTCATGCTTTCAAAGCCTATTAAAATATGTTATCATGCAAATCCACTTTAAACATGTTAGATTCTAGGCCTATACACCGAACTGGGCTCTGATACCACTTGTAGCAAGTGGATTGGCCCGGGAAGCATGGCGGAAGCGCAGAAAAATTGAAAAAACGAGTAATAAAATAGATTAATTCCCAATCAAGGGGTGTACTCTTGATCTTTTTCGGGCGTTTGGTGTAAAATAAAACATACACAAGCCATGAATCAAGAGAAAACAAGTAAGGAGGGAAGAAAATTCTGAATAGGAATTTACCCTTGTTGTTTCTTGTTCGGCTTCAAGCGTTGATTCCGTTCATCCTCTCGGTCCAAGATCTCAATCTGGAGATCCTCTCAAGACAAACACACCACCACTAAAAGAATGTGGTGATTTCGTTGTAGCAAAAGCACCATAAAAGCACAAGAATAAAAAACGTTATCGATTAATGTTTGATTCTTGAATTTTCTTTGGAGCTCTAAGATCTTGAGAGAGTTTTTAGAGAACGATAGAGTGTAAATTCGTTGTTGTGTGTGCAGCAGCTGCTAGAGTTCAGCTGTGAGAGTTTCTAGAGCTATAAATATGACCTAGTCATAGTATAGCAAGGAGTGTTGACAACTTATGTTTTTAGTATAATTATTTACCATAATAAATGTATTCTCCTACAGTGATAGTAGCAAAAATATAAAGGTATGATATATTATTAAAATATGTAAAATATACATGGTTATATTTTTATTGTAGAAGGATGAAAACAAATATAAAAAACTTACCACCCTTTTAAAAAGATTATAACAAAACCCTTATTTCGAATTAAACTTTATTAAACTGATCATAATAATATAAATGTTAAATAAATATTATTTAAAATAAAAAAAAGATGATTACGAAAATAGATCGTAATAAAATAATAATATCGTCTACAACAAGCACACAAAAGGGCACACAGACATGTATATGTATGTGTGTAGGACATACAATAACTAAGACAGATAAATAAAAATATGTAGTGATTAAATTTTTTTATATGGTGAAGTAATGCATACGGAAACATAAAAGTATGTGCATCATATACGTCATAATATAAAAGTACATTAAAATAATATATATATATATATGTATATATTTAATTTATTTTGATTTCGTATTTTGAATTATAGTTTAATATTTATCGTCAAATATTTTCAATAAGCCTCATATATTCTCAATAAATATTACTTTACATTGATGATCAAATTACATAAACAAACAATGAAAATAAGGGGACATTGTTCCACAGTTTACTGTCCATCAAAAAAAGTATGTTGTTTCAAGTTTCTACATCATATCTTCTTCTATTTACGTAGACTATGTAATTTTCCTAGTTACGATTAGATGTTTTAGATATTTTATTTAAATAATTATTAGTTGTGACAAAAACTCTTTATCATTATTTATTTTATTAGAATTTTATTTCAATTCAACTGTGTACATAATTAACAACTATATTAAGAACTAATTGCAAAATTATTTACTTGGACACATAAATTTATAATTCTATTATATATGAAAGGATTTATTGGCATCACAAAAAGAGAAGAAACATAAAACATGGCAAATCTTCATACATTTATAATATAGAAGATAGATATATTATAAAATACCAATAAAAAGGAAAAAATCCTAAAAAACTCCTTGTGATTTCAAAAATATTAAAAAAATCCCCTGTGAAAATTAAAGTATAAATTACACCCCTTGTGATATTAAATAAAGTTAAAAAAACACCCTGAGGCCAAAGTTTGCAGCTCACGCGCGTTGACTACGAATTTTTGGTGTTAAAAGTGCCTTTTTTTGATATTTTTGCCTTATCTCATACCTAATATATATACTATTATATAATATATATATATATATATATAATTTATTAAATCTAAAATATATATATAAATGTTTATTAATAATAAAATATTATTTTATACATAAATATATAATTTTAATATAAATTTTTTTAATTACATTAATTATATTTTCATTTTTTAAAAAAAGTGGCGGCAAAGCCGCCGTCGGCGCTGCACAAAAGGGCCCGCCTCCTCACCCCTGGGCAACGGCGATCGTCGTCGTCCATGGCAGGAGAGCACGACACTGTCGCCCAGCGCTGTCGTGGGGGCGTCGCTCTTGATATCGATGTCGCCCAAAAATAGTTCTGGGTGATGGCGTCACGAACACGGGTGTCAGGGGGCGGGGGCGGGGCGGGCGGCCGGGCGGTGGGGGAAGGGGAAGCCAGTCGGGTGGGGGTGGGTGGGGTGAGGGTTGGTATTGCTTTTTTAAATAATAATTTTACTTGTTTAAATAATAATAACTTTAATTTCTATAAATTATAATAATTTTTATAATATAATTTTATTCAATATGTGATCCAACTCATTTTCTAAAGCCACGTAAGATTAAAAACTTCCAAAAAATATCCACTTGGCAGGCCATGTTATTTTTTGATAAAAAATTAAAATTTCGGTCACTGAAAGACTAAATTTCATCATCAATTTTAAAATATAATAAACTTATAAAAAAATGAGCTAATTATCAGACTAAAACTAATATTTGGCATATTTAACGAACTAAGAAAAATAATTTTTTCATACATAAAATTTATTATAAATAATTTTATAAGTATATTTTAATAGATATTTTTTTCTAAATATTTTATATATTATAGGTATTATAGGTATATTTTAATAGGTCTAGGTTGACCAAGTTGACTAGGAGGGGCATTTTAGTCATTGTCCCTATAAAATTAGACTCTCTTTGATCGGGGGGCAGTGTGATATATTATTTGTAAGACAGAAGGTGAAACTGATATTTGATTTTTCACAAGGGTTTTTTTTATTTTTTACATAACACAGAGGGCCAAAATGAATTTAACTCCAATAAAAAGTATCCTAATTGTTAGATTATTTAGTATTATTTGTGCTATCTTTTTTACCTATTTAGATAGGTATCTTTGGTTGTAATTATCTTTAATTCCACCTATATATATAGGTGGAATAATCAATAATAATATACTTTGCATTCTCTTTTATATTACCTTTTTACATGGTATCACAGCAGGTTTAAAAAAAAAATTTAACCCTAATTAGGTGAAACCCTAATCACCCACCCAACCCCAACCAGCCGCCGCTGACTATCAGCTCCAAACCGCCGCCCCCGCGCCCACCGCACGCCGCCGCTACGGCGCTGTCTCTCGCGCCGCACCCGCGCCCCACCGCGCGCCGCTTCGGCTCTGTTTCGAGCGCAGTCAGAGCGCCGCCCTGGCTCCGGCGCTCTAGCACGCGCCACTCTGGCGCCTTCGCTTGCGCCGCCTCGTTCCCGTGCCTGTTCCGCCGGCGGCGCATTTCTCTGCGCTCAAGCGGCTCGGTCTCTAGCGCCTCGGTTACCAACTCCCCGCCGCTCGTGTCGCCGAACCGCTGTACTCCGCCGCCCATGGCCTAAATGACTGATTCTCCTTTGTTTTCTGAAAATGGCTGCAGCTCCCTCTGCCACACCTTCCTCTCCGGGGTGCCTTTATTGCGTCTCACAGTGAGTCTTGGGTGATAGATTCCGGCGCTACTAGCCATCTCACTGGTAATCGTTCTTCTTTTTTAACTTTCTCCACTTCTCCAAAATTCCCTCCTGTTCGCCTCGCTGATGGCTCCTACTCTCCTATATCTGGCTCCGATACAGTTCGACCTACAGCTTATCTAAACCTCACCAATGTGCTCTTTGCTCCCAAGTTCCCTGTTAATCTACTATCTGTTAGTCAGCTTACTAAAACACACAATTGCTCCGTAACCTTTTACCCTTCTTACTGTGTGATTCAAGATCTGCAAACACGAAGGACAATTGGTACCGGTCATGAGCGTGGTGGTCTATACTTTCTCGATACAACTCCACATGTTGATGCTCGTGCCCTTTCTGCCTCGATCTCCCCTCTTCAGTGGCATTCTCGTCTTGGTCATCCATCCCTACCTATATTACATAAAATCTTACCTATTGATTCGGCTCGCTTAGAATGCGAGTCATGTGAACTCGGTAAGCACCATCATGCTAGTTTTCCTCCTCGAGTCGAAAAACGTAGTTCCTCTCTGTTTACTTTAGTTCACTCTGATATTTGGGGTCCATGTATTTTTTAATCTCTTCGTGGGTTTCGCTACTTTATCACTTTTGTCGATGATTATTCTAGAATGACTTGGGTCTATTTACTCAAGGATAGATCTCAAGTCCCTACTATCATTACTTCCTTTTACAATGAAATCTATACTCAATTCTCTGTTAATATTCGCATACTTCGTACTGATAATGCACTTGAGTTTGTCCAGAAAAGTGTTTCGGACTTCTGTAATTCCAAAGGGGTTTTACACCAGACTTCTTGCCCATATACCTCTCAACAAAATGGTGTGGCAGAATGCAAACATCGCCATCTCCTTGATGTTGCTCGGACTATAATGACACACATGCATGTTCCCAAGTCATATTGGGGGGATGTTGTTCTCACTGCATGTTATCTTATTAACCGCATGCCTTCAACTGTTCTTAATGGGGATACTCCGTATTCTTGCCTTTTTCCTGATAATCCTTTATTTCAGGTAGCTCCTAGGGTCTTTGGGTGTGCGTGCTTTGTCCATATCCATTCTCCTAGTCATGATAAACTTTCTCCTCGCTCTGTCAAATGTATATTTCTGGGATATTCACGGACACAGAAAGGGTATCGGTGTTATGATCCTCAGTCTCGTAGGTCCTTTACATCTGCCGATGTTACTTTTTTTTAGTTCACTCCCTTTTACTCATCACAGTCTTCTGCCGTCATTCCTCCACCCTCAGTTCCCTTGCATGTCCCCACATTGTCTGTTCCCCCGCATACAGAACCACCTACCCACCCATTACAGGTGTATTCCCACCGTAATCGCTCCACCATGCTCATTGTTCCGCTTGATCTTCCTCTAACTGCAGCTCCTGGAAACCTTTCTGCAACACCAGCCAATGATTTCCTTATTGCTCTTCGGAAAGGTAAAAGGTCATGTACTGCTCATCGTTTGGCAAACTCTCTTTCCTTTCAAAATCTTAGTCCTAATTATCGAGCTTTTTTTGTATCACTTTCATCTGTTTCTATCCCTAATACTTATTGTGAGGCACTATGACATCCGGAGTGGAAGATGGCCATGGACGACAAAATGTCTGCTCTCATTTCAAGGGGGACATGGGAACTTGTGGAGGTACCTCCTAATGCCGATATGGTTGCATGCCGATGGGTATTTACCCTCAAATTTTGTGCAGATGGGACCCTAGAACTGTATAAAGCTCGTCTGGTTGCAAAGGGCTTCACTCAGACATATGGGGTAGATTATTTTGAAACCTTTTCACCTGTTGCTCGCCTTAACTCTATTCGCATATTATTTTCCTTGGCAGTCAATCTCAATTGGCCGATGTATCAGATGGACATAAAAAATGCTTTCTTCTATGGTGACTTGAATGAAACTATTTACATGGAGCAACCTCCTAGTTATGTTGCTCAAGGGAGAAGCAACGAATGGTGTGCAAATTAAAGAAAGCTATTTATGTCTTAAACAAAGTCTAGAGCATGGTTTGATAAATTCAGTCCTATTATTGGTGAGTTTGGATTTCCGTGGTGCCAAGCAGATCATTCAGACTTCGTCCAAACTACAAAAACAAGTATGGTCGTTCTTCCAGTCTTTGTTGATGATATTTTGATCACTGGTAGTGATATTCTGAGCGTGGGGCTTGCGGTCTCCCCCACCTATGTTGGAGTTACTCCTGAACGATCTCGCCCCGCCCGGCTTATTCTACGAGAGGCTAGGCGTTGTCTGCCTATCCTTCCGGTTCTCCGGGTTGAAATCTGTCAAGCGTTCGGCCGCTGCCATGGCCGACCCCAAATCAGTCACCCGTTGGCGCTGCAGCTCAAGTCGCGCCCACGGTTTCAGGCCCTCCATAAAAGTGAAGAGCTTATCCTTCTCCGACATGTCTCGGATATCCAACATCAGCACCGAGAAGGTTTTCACATAGTCCCGCACGGAACCTGTGTGCTCCAACTTCCGCAATGCCCGCCTGGCATTGTACTTAACATTCTCCGGGAAAACTGCTCTCGAATCGCTTCCCGCAAAAGTGCCCAGGTATCCAGTCGCACCTGGTTGGCCTGGATTTCAGCATATTTGGTGCGCCACCACAGTTTGGCATCACCCGTCAGATACATTGTCGCAGTCGACACTTTCCTCGCTTCGTCCTCGACGTTCGCAGCAAGGAAATACTACTCCATGTCGAAAAGGAAATTCTCGACCTCCTTCGCGTCACGAGCACCACTATAGGCCTTCGGTTCAGGAATCCGAATCCTAGCACCAGCATCAGGAGCAACAGCAGGAACGTTGCTCACCGCACGTTGGAGCAGACCAATCTGGATCGACATCTGCTCCATCTCACGTCTCATATCAGCAATAGCACTACCTCCAAAGGCACTGACCATTTCTTGGACCACCTGCCGACAATCTTCCAGTTCGGAATTCAGCACCGTGATCTCAGTTTCTAGGGAAGAGACCTTCTCCTCCAAATTCATCACCAACTCAGTCAATCGGGAGTTCTCGTCCGCCGGGTTCGCAGCTCGCTTGCTCGGCGACGCCGCATGCCTCGGGCTCTCAGCATCTTGGCCTGCATTCTAGCAGCAGAATTAGCTGGGGTTACAGCAACCCGCCTCGGCCCCATGGTGGCACCGAGGCTCTGATACCACATCTCACGAGGCGCCTTCCGCAATGCGGACGAAGGAGCACCGTGTGGCTAGCAGTCCGCAGTAAACGACTACTTTCGCCCGATAGCACACACAACCGAATACCTGCCGACACTAGCACAGCGCGCCGACAGGAATAGCAACACATGCAACAACAGCAACAGAATTAAGCAAGGTGCAGTAGCAAAGCAGTAAATTGCGCACGGATTGGAAACGTGGATTTCATTGAATGACAGATTGCATATACATTGTACAAACGATGATAGCGCAAAGGGATCGCCTTGAGGGGGACACTAGCACGTAGACTACACCAAGCTTCAAGAACTCATTCCCCCCTATAATAGGCTTAAAAAGATTTTTCCTATTGACAGCAGTAGATACAAAAAGGGTTGTACATCGCACCTCAGGAGGCATAACGGCCCCCATCAGTAAGTAAAGGAATTACATCAACAATATTTACAAGACAAAAGACCAACGCCTAAAACTCTAAGACTGCGGAAGTCCAGCGTCTTTCGGCGAGGTTGTTGGTCGGCCGAGTTGAGCGGTTGCGTGGCCGAATGTGCGTCAAGGGTGCCGAGAGTGCGGGCGTCCCTTGACACCTGGTAAGGGTTATTGTTCAAGCGACATGGACATGTGAAAATAGAAGCTTACTCTGATGCAGATTATGCTGGGTCGAAAGATGATAGGAAGTCTACTTCTGGATATTGCACCTATGTTGGAGGGAACCTTGTAACTTGGCGTACTAAAAAGTAAACTACAGTTGCTAGGTCAAGTGCAGAGGCTGAGTATCGAGCTATGGCTCACACCACTAGTGAAATTTTGTGGTTGAAGAACCTAATGAAAGAATTGGGTTTCATGTACGATGACACTGTACCTATGCACGTGACAATCAAGCAACTATTCATATTGCTAGTAATTCTGTTTTCCATGAGTGGACTAAACCCACAGAGGTTGATTGTCATTTCGTTGGTGAGGCTATCTTGAGTCAGAAAATCTGCACTCCTTTTACTCCTTCTTCAGAGCAAAGAGCAGATATTTTTACCAAAGCCTTAAGATCAAAGCAGTTTAATTTTTTGTCTAGCAAGCTGGGCATGATCGATATATTTGCTCCAGCTTGAGGGAGTGTTTAGAATATTTAGTATTCTTTATGCTAACTTTTTTACCTATTTAGATATGTATCTTTGGTTGTAGTTATCTTTAATTCCACCTATATATATAGGTGGAATAATCAATAATAATATACTTTGCATTCTCTTTTATATTACCTTTTTACACTAATTATTATAATTGTCTTAAATATTATCTTATGTATTATAAAAAATGTATATAAATTATTTATTATTATGGTCGAATGCAGTCGATGTGGTTTATGTAAAAGTAAGACCAAACTCGATTGCTAAAATGTGGTCTTTTTTTTACTAGCCCAAGACCAATCTAACCCACCCTTAACCGCCAATTGCGATGCGGCTTGGGTTGGTCGATCGGCTGGGGCGGTCATGTGGTTTTGATTAACACCCCTACCTATACCTAAAAAACACCTCTATGCCATCTTGTGGCCAAGTTTTGTGCACCCTAGGGCACCAACTCGGCCACACACACTCCAAGGAGGGGGTTTGGCTTCGCCTAAAGCTAGCCAAGGTCCAACCGCCTTGAGCTTGTATTTTAATGGATCGATTCGATTAAATAAATTAAATCAAGCCCAAGTCAAATAGATTTTAATTAAATCTAGTTTAACTGTAAGTCCAATATTAAAAACCCCCTAATCTAATTAAGAGATCCAATCCTTTCCATCTCTCAATCAATTTACAAATCCAATTCATAAATTGGACCAATAAAATTCATCCAATTAATTTTAATGGCTAACTTAAATTCCAATCAATCTAATTAATTAAATTTTAAGTCACACATCTAATGAATTGGTTTAAAATAAATGATCCCACTATTTATCCTCTCCAAGAATTAATCTAATCCAATTAAATTAATTCGACTCTTCTTAAATTAATTCCATCATATTATAGTGGTACGTATGACTCTTTAAGTTAACTCTCAGCTAGACTTGGACGTGTTCCCAATGCAATTAATTAAATATAATTAATTAATAATTTCAAGTATCCCATAACCAAAATAGCCCGTTACCATGGGTGACCATCTAGCAATAGTCCATGGCACTAGAGACTAAGTAAATATAGATGAACATTTAGGCAACTGAATTTATACGAGTAAGGTCCTTCCATCAACCGTCTTTGGCCTTAGTCTAGGGCATGGAATTAGGCGTCGGTTCCTATCCTGGATTAGACATCTATACTTAATGACTTGATACCACCCATTTACCCTACTAAATTTGTCATGGGGAAATCTATCCCGCTTATTCAATCATTGCAACAGTGAAACATGTCACAAAATGTATAGGAGATGCGACTATCATGATACTCACAGGGATGGATTCTTTTGGAACACAACGTCCTCTCTACACATTCTGACTGTACTAGATAAGGCTTACAACGACTGTATCTTTCGACACAAACATCGTTCATTAGATCTAAGCTACAACCATCATGTACATATGACTGCCATGGTTCCTCAAGTTCGAGGCCTAATCCGTACTATCAGAGCTGGGAATCCAGTCATACCGACCAAGCTTTAGGAGACTTTCATATGATGAGTCTTGCGTGTCAGTTCAGTCAATCGAGTACCTTGCCAACGAACCTACTAAAACTGCATAGACGACCTACGTCTTCTGCAGACAAAATACAGTTGCAGTATTTACTACAAGCCTATAGGACAGTCGATGCCCTGTCTTGAGCTCCTCGATTTATCCGTTTGGTCTATGGGCTTTATCATGAAGTTAATTAAATATTAACACAACAGGTAAACACAACAAAGAATCAAACCATAGTTTGAATATTACTTTTATTCAAAACATAAATATTATATTACATCAAAATTTCAAAAATAATTTACAAAAGCTCAATCCGATTCGCTTTCTGGTTCTCTATTCTAACAGCCCGTTTACCTTACTAAGAGGAATAGTCTCAAGCGTAATTTCTGTCAGCTCTATCTCCGATGCCGATCAGCAGACAAAGGCAAAACCATGCTACACGAGATACCTGAGGAATCCTGTGGATCTCACATAAGTGAGATAGCTCTAGCAGGAAAGATCTTCCGTGCTGGATATTTCTAGCTTACTCTCAAGAAAGACACAGTGGATTGGGTAAGAAAATGCAAGCAACGCCAGAAGCACGTCCCAGTTGTCCATGCGTCTGCTGAACCTTTTAAAGTAATTTCAGCACCTTGCCCATTTGCCAAATGGGGAATGGACCCAGTAGTCCATCCTAGTTGCACAAGGACAATGCAAATTTCTGCTGGTAGCAATGGACTACTTCAGTAAGTAGGTAGAGGCAGAGCCCCTTACCAAGATCATCGAGAACGAAGTGCTAAAGTTCCTTCCCAAAAATCTAATCTACAGACATGGTTTACCTCATGAAATCATTTCTAATAATGGTCTTCATTTTAGGGCTGAAAAATCCAGGACTGGTGTGTCGACCTAGGGATTTAGCAGCAGTTACCTCGATAGCCTACCCCCAAGCTAAAGTGTAAATTGAGGTCACGGACAGGATGTTGGTGCCAGGTATCAAAACCAAGCTTGAAGAAGAAGGGTGACATTAGGTAGATGCCCTGCCTGGGGTACTGTGTTCCTACAAACCACCACTAAATCCACCACAAGAGACACCCCTTTCAACCAGACGTACGACTTAGAAGCTGTCATCCTTTTTGAAGCAGGAATGGAAACCTTTAAAGTCCAACACTATGAACAAGAAGGTGATAATATCTTGATGCGTACTAACTTGGATTTGATAAATGAGGTTCGAGAAAATGCTCGAACTCACATGCAAAGATACAAACAAAAGGTGGTGAACATCTATTATATAGTGGTGAAAAGGAGAGAATTTCAGTGGGAGACCTTGTCCTAAGGCAAGCAAGTGCTCCAAAACCTGTAGGAAAATGGCCCCAACCAGGAATGTCCTTACAAATCAGTTGAATCATAGTTAGGAGTTTACGAGCTGGAAGATATAGATGGCAGACACAGATGCTTACAACTTCCGAGAAGGTTTCACATAGTCCCGCACGGAGCCGTGTGCTCCACTTCCGCAATGCCCGCCTGGCCTTTGTACTAAACATTCTCCGGGAAGAACTGCTCTCGAATCGCTTCCCGCAAAAGTGCCCAGGTATCCAGTCGCACCTGGTTGGCCTGGATTTCAGCATATTTGGTGCGCCACCACAGTTTGGCATCACCCGGTCAGATACATTGTCGCAGTCGACACTTTCTCGCTTTGTCTCGACGGTCCGCAGCAAGAAATACATTTGCTCCATGTCGAGGGCGAAAAAAACAAAAGGAGGAGGGAACAGGAATAGGAGGGGGGGAAGATTCTCGCAACCTCATCTGTTTCGCATCCGACTTCATTCACCCGATCCGAGCACCACTTATAGGCCTCCGTCGTCAGTAGGAATCCGAATACGAGTACCTTCGCCCTAGCACCAGCATCGAGAGAAGCAAACAGCCAGAACGTTGCTCACCGCACGTCTTGGAGCAGACCAATATCTCTCTACCCTTCTTTTCCCTACACGCACCTCCTCGTTTGTTTTTGCTTCTGACGTTACACTAACTTGTTGAGAGAGGATATTGGTCTTGCAATCCAACGTTGCGAGTGAGGCAACGTTCCTGCTGTTGCTCCTGATCGCTGGTGCTAGGCTTCGGATTCCTGAACCGAGGCTATAGTGGTGCTCGTGATGCGAAGGATGTCGAGAATCTTTCCTTTTCGACATGGAGCAGTATTTCTTGCTGCGAACGTCGAGGACGAAGCGAGGAAAGTGTCGACTGCGACAATGTATCTGACGGGTTGATGCCAAACTGTGGTGGGCCCAAATATGCTGAAATCCAGGCCAACCAGGTGCGACTGGGATACCTGGGCACTTTTGCGGGAAGCGATTCGAGAGCAGTTCTTCCCGGAGAATGTTTAGTACAATGCCAGGCGGGCATTGCGGAAGTTGGAGCACACAGGCTCCGTGCGGGACTATGTGAAAACCTTCTCGAAGTTGTAAGCATCTGTGTCTGCCATCTATATCTTCCAGCTCGTAAACTCCTAACTTAATGATTCAACTGATTTGTAAGGACATTCCTGGTTGGGGGCCATTTTCCTACAGGTTTTGGAGCACTTGCTTGCCTTAGGACAAGGTCTCCACCTGAAATTCTCTCCTTTTCACCTTACTATAATAGATGTTCACCACCTTTTGTTTGTATCTTTGCATGTGAGTTCGAGCATTTTCTCGAACCTCATTTATCAAATCCAAGTTAGTACGCATCAAGATATTATCACCTTCTTGTTCATAGTGTTGGACTTTAAAGGTTCCATTCCTGCTTCAAAAAGGATGACAGCTTCTAAGTCGTACGTCAGGTTGAAAGGGGTGTCTCTTGTGGTGGATTTAGTGGTGGTTTGTAGGAACACAGTACCCCTGGCAGGGCATCTACCTAATGTCACCCTTCTTCTTCAAGCTTGGTTTTGATACCTTGCACCAACATCCTATCCGTGACCTCAATTTACACTTTTAGCTTGGGGGTAGGCTATCGAGGTAACTGCTGCTAAATCCCTAGGTCGACACACCAGTCCTGGATTTTTCAGCCCTAAAATGAAGACCATTATTAGAAATGATTTCATGAGGTAAACCATGTCTGTAGATTAGATTTTTGGGAAGGAACTTTAGCACTTCGTTCTCGATGATCTTGGTAAGGGGCTCTGCCTCTACCTACTTACTGAAGTAGTCCATTGCTACCAGCAGAAATTTGCATTGTCCTTGTGCAACTAGGATGACCTACTGGGTCCATTCCCATTTGGCAAATGGGCAAGGTGCTGAAATTACTTTAAAAAGGTTCAGCAGACGCATGGACAACTGGGACGTGCTTCTGGCGTTGCTTGCATTTTCTTACCCAATCCACTGTGTCTTTCTTGAGAGAAGCTAGAAATATCCAGCACGAGAATCTTTCCTGCTAGAGCTATCTCACTTATGTGAGATCACAGGATTCCTCAGGGATCTCGTGTAGCATGGTTTTGCCTTTGTCTGTTGATAGGCATCGGAGATAGAGCTGACAGAAATTACGCTTGGAGACTATTCCTCTTAGTAAGGTAAACGGCTGTTAGAATAGGGAACCAGAAAGCGAATTGGATTGAGCTTTTGTAAATTATTTTTGAAAATTTTGATGTAATATAATATTTATGTTTTGAATAAAAGTAATATTCAAACTATGGTTTGATTCATTGTTGTGTTTACCTGTTGTGTTAATATTTAATTAACTTCATGATAAAGCCCATAGGCCAAACGGATAAATCGAGGAGCTCAAGACAGGGCATCGACTGTCCTATAGGCTTGTAGTAAATACTGCAACTGTATTTGGCAGAAGACGTAGGTCGTCTATGCAGTTTTAGTAGGTTAGTTGGCAAGGTACTCGATTGACTGAACTGACACGCAAGACTCATCATATGAAAGTCCTAAAGCTTGGTCGGTATGACTGGATTCCCAGCTCTGATAGTACGGATTAGGCCTCGAACTTGAGGAACCAGGGCAGTCATATGTACATGATGGTTGTAGCTTAGATCTAATGAACGATGTTTGTGTCGAAAGATACAGTCGTTGTAAGCCTTATCTAGTACAGTAGAATGTGTAGAGAGGACGTTGTGTTCCAAAAGAATCCATCCCCTGTGAGTATCATGATAGTCGCATCTCCTATACATTTTGTGACATGTTTCACTGTTGCACAATGATTGAATAAGCGGGATAGATTTCCCCATGACAAATTTAGTAGGGTAAATGGGTGGTATCAAGTCATTAAGTATAGATGTCTAATCCAGGATAGGAACCGACGCCTAATTCCATGCCCTAGACTAAGGCCCAAAGACGGTTGATGGAAGGACCTTACTCGTATAAATTCAGTTGCCTAAATGTTCATCTATATTTACTTAGTCTCTAGTGCCATGGACTATTGCTAGATGGTCACCCATGGTAACGGGCTATTTTTGGTTATGGGATACTTGAAAATTATTAATTAAATTATATTTAATTAATTGCATTGGGAACACGTCCAAGTCTAGCTGAGAGTTAAACTTAAAGAGTCATACGTACCACTATAATATGATGGAATTAATTTAAAAAGAGTCGAATTAATTTAATTGGATTAGATTAATTCTTGGAGAGGATAAATAGTGGGATCATTTATTTTAAAAACCAATTCATTAGATGTGTGACTTAAAATTTAATTAATTAGATTGATTGGAATTTTTAAGTTAGCATTAAAATTAATTGGATGAATTTTATTGGTCCAATTTATGAATTGGATTTGTAAATTGATTGAGAGATGGAAAGATTGGATCTCTTAATTTAGATTAGGGGGTTTTTTAATAGGACTTACAGTTAAACTAGATTTAATTAAAATCTATTTGACTTGGGCTTGATTTAAATTATATTTAATCGTCGATCCATTAAATTACTAAGCTCAGGCGGATTGACCTTGGCAATAGCTTTAGGCGAAAGCCAACCCCCTCCTATTGGATGTGTGTGGCCGAGTTGGTGCCTACTGGATGCACAACAACAATTGGCCACAAGATGGCTATCGAGTGTTTTTTTAGGTTAGGTAGGGTGTTAAATCAAAAAAACCACATGACCGCCCAGTTTACGATCGACCAACCAACGCCCATCGCCAATTGCGGTAATATTAGGGAAAGGGTTATTAGGTTCTTGGGCTAGTAAAAAAAAGACCACATATTTTTAGCATCGAGTTGTCTTACTTTTACATAAACCACTCATCGACTGCATTCGACCATAGTAACAAATAATTTATATAAATTTTTATTATAATACATAAGATAAAATTTAGATAATTTAATAATTAGTGTAAAAAGGTAATATAAAAAAGAGAATGCCAAAGTTATAATTATTAATTGATTATCTCCACCTATATATATAGGGGGAATTAAAGATAACTACAACCAAAGATTCATATCTAATATAGGTAACAAAGTTAATAAAGATACTTAAAATTTAAACAACTCCCCCTCAAGCTAGGAGCAAATATATCGATCATGCCCAGCTGCTAGACAAAAAATTAAACTGTTTGATTTAGGACATTTAAAGTGTAAACCAATATAACTGCTCTTTGCTTTGAAAGAAGGAGTAAAAGGAGTGCAGATTTTCTGACTCCAGAATAGCCTCACCAACGAAATTGACAATTCAACCTCTGTGGGTTTAGTTCCACTCATGGAAACAGAATTACTAGCAATATGAATAGTTGCTTGATTGTCACAGTGCATAAGAACTAGTGTCATCGTACATGAAAACCCAATTCTTTCATTAAGGTTCTAATCAACACACAAAATTTTCACTAGTGGTGCTGAGCCATAGCTCGATACTCATCCTCTGACACATTGACCTAAGACTGTAGTTTACTTATTATAGTACAGCCAATTACAACGATTCCCTCCACATAGAGTGCAAATATCCAGAAGTAAGACTTCCTAATCATCTTCTCGACCAGCATAATTGCATCAGAGAGTAAAGAACTTAACATATTTTTCACATGTCCATGTACGCTTGAACAAATACCCTTACCAGGTGATCAAGGGACGCCCGCCAACTCTCGGCACCCTTGACGCACATCGAGACACGCAAACCGACTCAACTCGGCAAACCGACACAACAACCTTTCGCCGAAAAGCACGCGGCTTCCGCAGTCTCATAGAAATTAGGCGTTGGTCTTTTGTCTTAGGCTATGATAAATATTGTTGATGTAAAATCAGTTTAACTTAAACTGAATAGTGGGCCGTTATGCACTCCTGAGGTTGCGGATTGTACCAAACCCTCTTTATGTATCTAACTACTGTCAAATAGGAAAACATCTTTTTAAGCACTATTAATAAGGAGGAAATGAGTATACTTGAAAGCTTCGCTGTAGATCTACCCGTAGCTGAATGTCCACCTCAAGGCAATACCACTATATAGCCGCTATCATCGTTTGTACA